>CM041782.1:9418978-9453255 GCA_023374045.1 Limonium bicolor | reverse complement strand
ACACATTATGAGAAGAGAGAAAATAATAGAAAGCTCTCTAAGGTAATACCAAAGAAGGGAATAAAGAATTGTCTAGAAGTGGATGTAGGCCGGTTATTGGCCGAACCTATAACTCTCGGTATTCTGTACGTTGTGAGATTTGAGGGACCAATAGTGTATTTTCACCAATGATGAATGTTCAACCCGGTGACCAAAGGAAGCAAGGAGCCCGAGTCTCGGATAACATCTTCATCAGTTCAAAGAGGCAACTCCGCTATCAGCATGACGAAGCGATCCGTAAATGGTCCCAGAGTGACACAGGATCCAAAGAGCACACATCAAAACAGCTCTCGAAGCCAAAACGGGAAACACAAGAACCCCGAAGGCAAAGTCAAGAAAGATAAAACAAAAAGGCAAACCCGAAGTGCCTCAAAGAAATCCAAATGACAAAAGATAAGTGGTGTAAAGAACAACTTCAAAGTCCAAGTCCACAAGCTCAAAAATAACGTCAACACAAAGCAGCTAGATGACTTCAAAACAAGGAAGATGAATCTGAGAGAAGACGCAAAGTGCAGCTTTGGTCACCCCTTTAAGCCCTACATACCTCAAACATCCCTCCATGGTCCCGTTGTCTTTCATCACACCCTACGGCCACGTTATAAGCTTTAAAGACTTCTGACTTGATAGTTGTGTGTCCAATCATGTGAAAGTAACAGATTGAATGCGTAAATTCATCAAATATCGAATTCAACGGTCTAGAAGTTGCGACCGTAGGTGAGGAACGAGTGCAAGCACCAAACACGCCGAGTGTAGGTTAGGAAGCACCACATAAGACATAAGCCTTGACCCTGTGAGGACGAGACTCGTTCGCATGTTTAATAAAGAAAATACTGGGGGCAATCGATCGTTCTGATCGATTGCCATGAACTCTAGCTCATATTGTCTTAAGGGAAAAATACTGGGGCAATTATTGATTCCAACAATTTATATGATAACACCAATTTGAACCCAGAGCTCAAACATCACCACACCATTCCACCACAGGCACACATAAGACCTTACCTCCACATCAAACACCTCAGGCCCAATAAGCCCTTACCTCCACATCAAACACCTTAGGCCCACACAAGCCCTTACCTCCACCACCACTAACAGGTCCACATAAGCCCTTACCTGCACATCAAACACCACAGGTCCACATAAGCCCTTACCTTCACTCATACACAACCCACCGGCGGCATGTTCATCTCATAGGAGATAAATTATAAGTCCGAAGTCTATAGTCAAGAAATGATAATTTCGCTTTCCTTTTCATTAAGCAGAATATTCTTCAAACACTGCCACGTTTGGCACCTCTTTCAACAATTTCTTGTTTTGGACAAATTTCCTACATACACTTTGATCGTATTTTGACATGCACATCCTCATTGCCACGTTTGGCACTTTCATAATCAACTTTCATCATGACCATTGCATCTATTCATATGAGACTCCTCGTCACAATTCAGGGATACAGATTCTCAACCGAAGTATAGATTCTTCAGGGATACAAATTCTCAACGAAGTACAGATTCTTCAGGGATACAGATTCTCAACCGAAGGTATAGATTCTTCAGGGATACAGATTCTCAGCCGAAGGTACAGATTCTTCAGGGATACAGATTCTCAGCCGAAGGTACAGATTCTTCAGGGATACAGATTCTCAACCGAAGGTACAGATTCTTCAGGGATACAGATTCTCAGCCGAAGATACAGACTCTTCAGAGATGCAGATTCTCAGCTAAAGATTCAGATTCACCTGAGCAGCAGAACTCACCCGAATAGAAGAACTCGACCCAACACCAATTTTCAATCACTGATAGGTAGTCAACGCCTTAGAATAGCTTGACATCACTTCATTCATTATAGGTAGTCAACGCCTTAGAATAGTTTGACATCATATCATCCTTATAGGTAGTCGGCGCCGTAAAATAGTCTGATATTACTTCGTTATTGCCTTTAGGTGTCGATGCCTTAGAACCGCTCGACACCCTTCCACTTTACTCATAGGTAGTCAGCGCCTTAGAATAGCTCGACACAGCTTGTCGGATTGCACGTGCAGTCTTTTAAGATCCAAAATTTTGGGGTATCACTCAAGCATCAACTAGCCTTTTCATTTCCATTACAAAGTCTATTTGACGGGGGGCAATCTGTTATACCCAAAATTTCAACCCCCCCGGAAGAGAGTCTCTACTAATAGGCTAGTAGCGAGGGTTCCCAGTTCGATCGGCACATTTCAGAGTACTAGGGACAGCTTAGTCATCTCCAGGGGCATTTTCTTAATTTTTCGAGGCTCCTAAGCCCCCTATAGGCTTTCTCTCTCCTCCAAATAAGGTCAAATCAATTCAAAATGCTTTAAAATTTTAACCCATGACAGAGGATGACATTTGAAGCATAATGGCGTTGGAATTTTGATTTTTCGAATTTCCAATAATTTTCTAGCAATTTCTGATTGAATCTGACGAGAAATTGAATTTAAAAATATTCCAATATCCAAAAAATTCGATTCCACTTTAGAAAATTCAGAAATATCATCCTTTACCCATGTGTAAAATTTCATAATCAAATTCCTTTTGGAAGCCCTTGAGCTAAAACGTCGGTAAATCTCGGTTTTTACCGGATTTTTCTATCTTAAAGGAAGCCTATATAAGGAACCTCATCCCATGATCAAATGATAACCTCAAGAACCCTAGACTCTCAAAGAGGCAGCCATCTCTCTCTCTCCACGTTTTTGAACTCCAGAGCCACAATCAAACACCGAAATCTCACCAAAATCAACACCAAAACATATTTTTCAACTCCCACAACATCATCAATCATCAAACATACCAAACCACCTCCAAAACTTGAAGAACACCTTCAACAATCAACAACCAGAAGCTCGGGTCGAACACAATCCAGAACCGGCACCATCGGAGCCTCCGAAGAATCCCGACGTGAAGAACCCTCTTGAATTCGAAGGTAAAACAGGTTACAATTCTACTTTTCTTACTCCCCACGACCTTATTAACTCTCTGTCAAAATTTGGGCTCAAACTAACCCTTCTACGCTTCTGTATTATTGTTTGTTTAAGCTTCTGTCCAATAACTTGTTTACCAAGTTTCGTGCTTAATTCGAATTCAAATTGAGAACTTTCAATCACTAATGTCTGGTACATCTTTCAGGCTACACACCCATAAAATTTGAGCCAAAAACACCCTCGGGAACAGCCTCAACGCCGCCGTCCGAGGGCGGTCCGCACCCACGGGCGTCATGTCCGGGGTCCCGGACTCCTTGTCCGTAAGCCCGGACACCCACGGACGGCGGCGGGATTTTAAAAAAAATTCAAAATTTAGGTTTTCTAATAATGTCCGGGCCCACGGACAGCCTGTCCATGGCCCCGGACTTTGCAATTTTTTGTTTTCCATTAATTTCGACTCTTCTGTATAATTAGGTTAACTAGGGTCCATGGTCTCGGACATGGGGTCTGTGGCTACGGACATAAGCAAAATTCGACCTAATTCTGCCTCCGAAACCCTAGTTTAGGTATCTTCCAATTTCACTTTAGTTTTCTGTCAAAAAATGCTAAAAAACATAAAAAACAGAAGCTCGCACACTTAGGTTAAAACGACTCGTAATAAGCCGTAAATAAACCAAGTAGAGGAAAAACGACCTAGGAAGGGTAATGAAAGTAATTGAACCCTAAATAAGTCGAATACCAAGCCCCCGAACCCGAACTCTCCTTTCCTAATTTGATCTAGGTTAAAATTAGGAGGCGACTCATAATAGGTTCCAGTGAGCTAGCTTAGGTTTTAATAGTTATTGTTATATGACATAGTTATTAATCTTAGGTTATAAGTGGACCTAAAACCCGATTAGATCTTAATCAACTTAATCCACATAGGATAGGGGTTTAAAATCGAGGCTCACAGAACATGTCCCGTTACGATCGATGATATGCAAGGCGGGCTGCCTCTGAGTTGCGCCCTTCTGAGGACCTTGGGATCCCTGTCCCTATGGGGCCTGCTGGGCTGGTGCATCGCCAGATGCAACCTCCTTACTTTCCCTCTGCTTATAGCTCTGGAAGTTTCCTTTGGGCTTCACATTTTCTGGGCACATATTAACTCGATGTCCCGGTTTCTGACAATTATAGCATCTGATTTCTCTCCCTTGGCAATCCATGCCAGGATGGTCTTGATTACACCTTTTGCATACATAGCTGCGGCCGTCGGAGTAGTTTTTGTTGTACCCAGAGCCTGAACCTGAGGCTTGAGCGTTAGCATATTGGTGCGGGAATACTAGCTACGATATTTATACACATACAAATTTAGATTAGGAGATTACCCTTAGGCAAATGTGATCTCAGTGGCTTTGCAGCCACTGGCGCAGAATAACCTAGCTGAACAGGCTCAGCTGGTTTGCCCTTCTCAGCATGGGCACTGCTCTCACTAGGGGTGTTCTTTTGGGTTTGCTGGAAGAACTTCCCCTTCTTCTTTTTCCAGCTCTTGCTCTGGTTCTGCTCCTCAGAACTGGTGTTCTTGTTGTTGGCTTTGCGCTTAAGCGCCTGTTCCTCAACCCTTAGTTGGCAAGTGATCTCAACGCGAGATGCCGCGTGATAGCATTCCTGAATTTTTCAGGTATTAGATGGTGCTCTTACTAATAGAGATAAAGGTTTAAGTATTGATAATGGTACTAAGGGTTTAACCAATATTTACCTGAAGGGAGGTAAATCTAGTATAGCCCATACCGTACCGAAGGCGATGGCTCAGACCGCCATAAAAGTGATTGACCAACACCTGGCCGGTGTACCCAAGGTCAGGTAGAAGACGTAGGATGGAGGTGAAGGTGTGGTAGTACTCATCGACTGACATCTTTTCAGTCATCCTCAAGGCGTCAAGTTCGAGACGATTCTTGGTTTTGACGTGCTCTGGATAGTATTTGGATCGGAGGAGAGCGGTGAAGGATTCCCAGTCGAATGTGGGGTCGTTGACATGCTCGTGTTTTACTAACTTCCACCTATCCATGGCAGCGTCTTTGAGATAGTTGGCTGCCACTCTCACTTGAACTCTAGCAGGAGCTTTGAGGGTTTCAAATGCGTCTCCACTTCGGAGATGTAGGCTTCTAGTTTTGCTGGGTCACTCTCGCCTCGAAAGCATGGAGGTCGGAGTTCAACTACTGATTTTACCCAGTTTTCTTCTCTAGGTGGAGGGGGAGGGATTGGTCCCACTTGAGTTTGTTGGTTTTGTTGAGTTTGTTGCACTGCAGTGATTACTTGAGGTAGCATCTATGCTACCGCGGCGGCGATGATTTATGCTATCGTCTGCGTGCCCGGTCCGTCGGCAGCCCCTCCTCTGGGTCGGCCTGGACCTCGTCCTGACATCTGAACATTTAACATTTACATTAGGCATGTGACTAGTTAGTCTCGAATTTAAGCAAAGTATCATCCATAAGGACGTCAAGGGTATCTGTTGTTATCAACGGTCATTCCTAGTTAGGTTTCTAAATTTCCGTTTTAAAACGGTTGTAATCCTAACTCGGTAATCCCTATGCTCGGTAATTTTAGGACATCAGAGCGTAACTACGCTCTGATACCACTTTTTGTAACACCCCTACCGCTAATCCCTTACTTACCTGTCTAATTGTCCCGTTCATCCTACTACTCGCAGCGGAAATACTAATACTACGGCGGGTTATACAACGCCGCTAACCGCCCATACGGCTAGCAAGGCTTACACTACATACAGTCACGGTCTGATGTCAAGAGAATAACGAGCTACTAACATTACTTACCAAATACAAAATACCATTTACTTGCATTGCTGGATTACCGAGTATCAAAAGCATAGTTAGTTCATCCTTTCCCAAGTTTACAAAAATAATGAGTTTCAACAGCTACTCATATATACCAATTCACAATTCCCACAATATCTAAAAGGCTGTACCCCATGGTACACCGGCTAAACAAAAAGGCCTATAGCCATGTACAACTTGGTACACCTTTCATAATCCATTCATTACACCAAAAGAATTCATCTTGTACTCGTTACCATCTTCACCCTTCACGAGCACCTATAAAATTAAAAACAGTGCCCCAGGGGCTCAGCAAAACGCTGCATATAAACTTCGCATATACCGGGTGCTAACTAGGGTACGCCGACTAATTTGGTCGACTATACTTGGAGTTCATTATTTACATGCATACATTCTATTACAAATACTCATAGATTCATACAAGATTAATACACACAACTGAAGGCAATACACAAGCCAAACAGTAATGCAATACAATACACAACACTTACTTCTTTAATGGTTAGCCAGTTACCCATCCGGGTTAATCAGATGTTCTTTACTCTTTTACTCGTTACACAATACTTACTCAATCATATTCATACATTACTTACTTACTTTTCCATACTTACTTACTTACTCTTACTTACTTACTTATACTCATGTTAAGTCGGTATGACCTCCGGGCAGGGACTACACCGTCCCACCACCGGGCGTTAGGGTGGCTCACTAATCCAGGATGCTACCCATTTAAAGGGTTTAGGCCGTGGAAAAAATTAAAGCTAGTTTTGGATCCAACCTCTTGTGTCTCCGCCTCCTCACGTGTGGCCGAAACTATATCGGACTTCTACTCATTCCAATTTATTATGTTAGATTGGTTAGCTTGTTAGGAATCAGTTAGAAGTCCATCACAACATCATTCGGTCACCACAATGTACACCAAGGCAACACACACTTCATCATCATCCATTCATTTCATGAGTTATACAAACTAGAGTTTAAGATAATATTCAACAAAGAGCATATCATATAAGCACAAGTATGCATAATAAATCCGATTCGTGCGTTTTATCTTGTTTAGGTGATCAACTAGCACACAAACACACAAATCAGAGTAGCCAAGGTAGCATACAGGGCATGAGAAGTTCATACCGTTCACCGTTGTACTCGAAACCGACTTTCCTTCGGTGTTCACAATTCAAGTCCTATAACATACATGGAGTTGTATGGTTAATGACTTATTATTATTCTAACCCTTTATTCCATTACCATTCCCTATGTACACTTACTAGTTCTTACAAGTCATAAGTGGTTATGAAACCCAATTCATACTTTAAGTTTGTTTTCTTACTCACGTGTATATTTCTTACCTTAATTACTTCCATACTAATGTCACCTATATATGTACATGTATACCTATACCTATACATATATATATATATAATTTGTTTGGACCCGACCGACCCAAGTATGACTCGACCGACCCATACTCCTCTGGGTCGGTCGAAGTCAGAAAGAAATCGGCCCTGGAATCCACCCATGACAGACCCGTTCATATAGATCGGTCGAAGTCAGAAACTTCGACTACAGAAAATTCTTGCCCGACCGACCCACAACCGAATCACCCGTCTGGGTCGGTCGAAGTCAGAAAGTTTCGTTCCAGTGATTTATGCCCCGACCAACCCACGACCGATCAAACCCTGTGGGTCGGTCGAAGTTAGAACTTGCCTACAGAATTTATTTCAACTTCCTTCTTTCACCCATTACTTCCCCAATCTTCCTACATACATCCTAACATGTTTTAGTACTAATTAGACCCTCTAATTCACCTTAGTTCATCCATTAACTCATTACTCATTTCTATACTAATTCACACACATTATTTTCTAAGTTTCATTTCAGCACTTATGTAAATTCTTCCTAGTTTTGTTTTGCTACAGATTTTGGTTCCCTCATCTTCCATTCTTGGTTCTCTTCCCAAAGCCATTTCTAAGGTTTACAATGCATTATCTATCTCTCTTCATCTACCCACTACTTAGCTCCTTTTTAAAATCTGTTTCAAAGTGTTTTTCTTCCTAGTTTAAACTCTTAAGTCCTATAGTTTCCTAGGTAAATTTTGACATAGTCTCCCCTAAATTTTAACATTCTCGCCACATGTTTTTCACTTACATATTGTCATTTTCAAACCTGTTCAACATACACATTATCAATATACACATTAAACACTAAACACTCATTTTAATTCCTGCACACACACCATTTCTTTCCTTAAGGTTTATACAAGTTTTTATTCATCTTTTGAAGATTTAAAATAGTTGGGTTCTCTTCCACATTATACTACTACTCAAGACCATTTACAATACTCATTCTAAGCTACAAAATCTGTTACAATAAACATACAAAAACTACACAAGGTGAGTGTAATTTACCTTGTTTCATTACTAGCTTTTCTTTTCTCCCTCTTTCTTATTTCCTTCCTCCTTCCTTTCCTTTCCTCTCTTCCCACCGGTTTTATTCATCTTTTGAAGGTTTAAAACAGTTGGGTTCTCTTCCACATTATACTACTACTCAAGACCATTTACAATACTCATTCTAAGCTACAAAATCTGTTATAATAAACATACAAAAACTACACAAGGTGAGTGTAATTTACCTTGTTTCATTACTAGCTTTTCTTTTCTCCTTCTTTCTTCTTCCTTCCTCCTTCCTTTCCTTTCCTCTCTTCCCACCGGTTATGGAAACTCAAATCTCTAAAGCTATAGCCCATTGAAATATACCACAATTTCAATACAAACTAACCCTTAATTCATCTTAAGCTTTAAGGCACATTTTTAGGGTTTAGAAAATGCATTACCTTGCAAGTATATGGATGGAGTGTTGGATAGAAACAAGAACAAGATTCCCACTCTCCAAGAGAAGCCAAAATCGGCTGGGCAAACAAGGAATGGAAGTTCAAGACTTAGAATTTCTATTTTGCAAATAAGAGCAAGAAATGTGAGTATTTTCGGATTTCTTTTTACCTTATACCAACAAGTTGAGGAAGAGGCTTCTAATGGTGGTCTTCATCTTCAAAATCAAGAACACCCATGGAGATGAAAGTGGGTATTTTCGAATTTGGAAAAGAGGGAAATGCTCTCCTTGATGAGAGGATTCTAATGGTACTATTTTTGTAATTTTTTGAGAAGCTTTGAGGGTTCAACAAGAAGAGAGAAGTAGGGGGCTGTGTGGGATGTTGTAAATCACCATTGGAGGCTTCAAAGAGGAAGAAGAAAATTAGAGAAAGAGAGAGAGTACGTGAGAGAGTGAGGGAAATGAGGGGGGGTAGGAGAGAGAGGGTAAAAGTGAGTTGTTTACTTTATTGTTTTGTCTCCTAGCATATTAGGAAAATAAGAGAGTGATAGAGAGGGGAGCAAATCGGCTCACACACTGCACACACTCACATTTTTAATTTCTATTTTCAAATGTGGACACACTAGTTTAGTTTATTTACACTCTCACCCAGGGGCGGAGCCAGGATTTGAAATATATGGGGTCACTATTATTGAAAAAAATCTTGTATTCATAAATATATTCAAATTTTTTAAAAATATAATCCTCTAGTACAATTGTACTCTACCGGGCTTCATTGCCTGAAAATATTTTATAATAGTTTCATCACTAATGGTCTCAAAAGTATCTTTCTCTACATAAGTAACTAAACAATCATTAAGTAAGTCATCTTTCATCTTGTTGTGCAGATTGATCGGTCTTCACATATTTCATTGCAGAGAATAACGGTTGATTAGTGAGAAGGGAAAGGAAAATGAAAAAAAAAGACAGTTACTCTAAGCAATTAGTTAGTGATGGAAAATGAAAAAAAACAACTGTTACACAATAAAAAGTGATTTGCTAAAAAGAAAGATAAAAAAAGAAGGAAAATAAACCGAAAAAAAATAGTTAATTGGTGAGAAGGGAAGGGAAAATGAAAAAAAAAACAGTTCCTTTAAGCTATTAATTAGTGATGGAAAATGAAAAAAAAAACTGTTACACATTAAATAGTGATTTACTAATCCACTAGAAAAACAAACCCCCATTAATAGGGGAGATGAAAAAAAATTGTTGGAATTCACTTTCTGCAGGAACACACGCGAACTACAATCAAAAATGAAAAAAAAAACAGTTCCTTTAAGCTATTAATTAGTGATGGAAAATGGAAAAAAAATGTTACACATTAAATAGTGATTTACTAATCCACCGGAAAACAAACCCCATTAATAGGGGAGATGAAAAAAAAATTGTTGGAATTCACTTGATTTACTAATCCACCGGAAAACAAATCCCATTAATAGGGGAGATGAAAAAAATATTGTTGAAATCTCCACCAGGAAGGAACACACGTGAACAAACACGAGATGGAAAATGAAAAGTGCTAGAAAAAATATACATAGCGAGACTCAAACCCTGGCAACTACATATACTACTCCTATCCTTAACCAGTAGACTATGATAGACTTTATAATGTATGGGGTCACTTATATTATACATACAAAACAAGTAAATAAGAATCTATGAATTTTTCCAAAAACGTGGGGTCACGTGACCCCACGTGTACCCTCCTAAATCCGCCCCTGCTCTCACCCCACAACTTCCCGTTTTTTACTATTTTCTCGTTTAATTGATTTTACTGGTTCTAGACCTTCACTAATGTTTATTAATGACTATTTGGTTGACCAAAATTATTACGAGTCTATTTGACCCGCTTAAAGTCACGTTTTCCCGGTTTCCACGACAAACGCGCTTTAAGGTTCGTTTGTGTTTTTAATTCGTTTTAAAGATTCGTTTTCTTCGGGATTTGTTCCCTCGTGATTATTTAGGTGTAATTAAGCTTCTTAAACCTTCATTAGCCTGATTAATCACTATTTTTAATTACGGGGTATTTCAACCGGGTACCACCTCCGGGACTTCCAATTCTTGGAATCTACTATTTGACGGATTCTTGTTTACCGTATGATGATCACAACTGCCAGATCGGGTTTTCTCGAGTATGAGAGGACTTTCCTTCTCACTGGCATTCTTTCACAAGTCATACATCGGGGATATGGAGGGCGGGTCTGGTATCGTAGGTATCCGATACACACTGGTGGTTCCTAACTAGCGTATCTCTAACGCTATCACTCAGCCCTTAGCCCTAAGCTTCTAATTCCTAACTCGGTATTTCTAGTCATCAGAGCGATACTTCGCTCTGATACCACTTTTTGTAACACCCCTACCGCTAATCCCGTCATTACTGTCTAATCTCCTCGTACTTACATACTTACACAGCGGATATTTTCTTACACAACGGCGGGTGATACAATGCCGTTAGCCACCCACGTGATTAACAAGGCCTACTTCCATTACAGCATCGGTCTGATGGACCGGAATACCCGAGAACTAAACAAATACAATCCATACTTCATTTACAAACCGAGTACTACAATTCTCCATTCAATACATTGTTCAATCCTTACCTTACATTATACCGAGTATCCTAAGTACAATACCAAAGTTCAACATTTCCCACATGTCTATACATACTCCTTAAGAGTCATCATATTACCCATTCCTCACAATTCTACATACTTTTCCAAATACAAGATGGGTGTACCGCTTGGTACACTTATACTTCAAAGGGCTACAAGCCTTATACAATTCTTTACTGTCCACAAATTATCCCTAGCTAACTAAGCATAGCAGCCGGTCCCTTATAACGACCATAACAGCTTCGGGTACCTGTAAAATAAAAACAGTGCCCCAAGGGGCTCAGCGAAACGCTGCATATGAAATTCGCATACCCCGCGTACTAGCGAGGGTACGCCGACTACTTGGTTGAATACATGCGGTTGTTTTATTCATACATACATACATGCTCTTATACAATATAGTACAATCGTTTCACAAGGCATACATACATTCAATGCATACAAGGAAGACATTACGAGTCAACCAATCATACTTACCGGAATACGGAGATACACTTCTCCAATACTTACACAATACTTGTTAGCTTCTTTACCCACCCGGGTTAATCGGGTGTACATTACTCTTTTACTCAAGGTCAATGACTTACACTAGCCAAGACCATTACTCATACAATACTTTACTTACTTACTTACTTACTTTACTCATGTTAAGTCGGTGTGACCTCCGGGAAGGGACTACACTGTCCCACCACCGGGCTTTAGGGTGGCTCACCAATCCAGGATGCTACCCATTTAAGGGGTTTGGTCCATGGAAGGATTCAGGCCAGGATTCGGATCCAACCTCTTGTGTCTCCTTATCCTCACGCGTGGCCGAAACTATATCGGACTTCTACTCATTCCATTTTACTCAATACTTAAGTTAGGAGTTAGATGGTTAGGAATTAGTAGAAGTCATTACCTCCATACCAAAGGTTAACACACTACACAAGTACACATCCAGTTACACATACACTTCATCCTCATCCATTCATTTCATGAATTATAGAAACTAAATGTTCAAGACAATATAACAAGAACAATATAATACAAGCACAAGTAAGTGCATTAAGATTGTGATTCGTGCGTTTATCTTATTTAGGTGATCACATAAGCACACAAATCAGAGTAACCAAGTTAGGATACAGGGCATGAGAAAATCATACTGTTCACCGGGGTCATCTTTACCGTGTGTTCCCTTGTTCCTTGGTTCACACTTGGTCCACTGATAATGTTTCAACATCGTTATTAATACTATGTTCATAGGGTACATTAATAATTACTACTCCCGTACTTTCCCCGTTGTCCCGTTATACTTAATTTTACTCATGTCAAATCATGTTCTTACTTCTCACCCAATTCCTACATTTGTTTACACTTCTTAGGACCTTTACATATCTCCAAACAAGGCCTTAACAACTTCTAAAACCATTACCAATCAATCCCCCATGTTTTAAACCCTAAAAATCACTTTTGGCAACATTTTGGGGGTGGTCCGGGACTTGGTCCGGACCCAAGGTCCCGGATCAATCAAGAAAATCACTCTCGGCCCATTTTTACTATTGGTCCGGGACTTGGTCCTGGACCTAGGTCCCGGACCACTTGCAGGTTTCACTCTCGACATGATTTTTGATGCGGTCCGGGACTTGGTTCATATCCTAGGTCCCAGACCCTGCTAAAAACTGCTACTTAGTTGATTTTTCAGCCCTAAATCAACCCTTAATCCACCTCTAATCATTCCCTAATCTTTCCACATGTTTTATACATGTTTAAACACACTTAAACACTCCTTAAATACTTGGTCCAATCCTTACTCAACTTCTTGCTCAATTTCTACAAATTTCCATTCTTGTTTTTACATTTTACACACTTGTGCAATTCTACACTTTCCTTTGCACTTTGTCCTAACTCTCCTTTTACCATTCCAATTCATTCCTAGATAGATGGACTATCTATACCCAAGTCCAAGTCTCATTTTCCTAAATCTTGCACACTAGTTCTTCCTAGTTTTTCCAATGCATTTCAATACTTCTTGCTACAGATTTTTACACACTTTATTCTCATCCTCCAACTACCATTCCATGGTTACTAAACATCTCTACTCAACCCAATACACCCCTTGGTTCTCCCATTCACCAAGTCATCCAAAAATGCTTATTTCCTACTAAAATTTTGCCATAGTTTGCCTACAAACCTAGCATATCCAAATCCATTCATTCTCACCAAAATCATTCCTAAGCTAGCCACACCTATACAAAGGTCCTACCTGCACTCAAAGCAATATTAATTTACCAAAGCTTCCTCAAACAACAATACCAATACACTTACTCAAATTACTTGGCTCTAAGGCCTTCAATCCAAACATCAATTTCACAAATTCTCTCAAACTTCCATCAACTACATTCCTAGTACAACATTTTGGGTTCATTCATTAATTTAGCCTTTCCCAACATTCTAGTGCATTAAATTAGCATCAAGAGGTTTTTCTTACCTTGAGCTCATAATTTCTTCTTTCTTTTTCAAATCTCCTTTTGCTCTTCCTCTTTTCAAATTCGGTCAAGTGGGCAATGGAGTTTCCAAACTCCATTCCCATCATCCAAGGAATACAAAATAAGTGTAATTAAAATACTAACCCTTAGAATAATACTAATTCATTGTAATGCTTAAAACACCAAATCTAGGGTTTACCTTTGGAGTCTTTTAAGAAGGGTTTTAGCCCTTGATTCAAGAAGGTGATCCCACCACCATTGGAAGGTTGGAATAATGCTCAAAAAAGAGAGAGAAAGATAGAGCTCCATTAGAGGCAAAATCAGCCACACTAAGAAATGGAGGAAACATGAGTTTTTCATGGAAATTTTTACCTTAATGGAGATAGGAGACTCCAAGCTTCGATTTGGTACCATTTTCTCTTCAAATGGGAAAAACCCATGGAGATGAACTTTCTCATTTTGAGATTTTGAAAATATATAAAGGTAGATCTTGGAGAGAGGAGCAAGAATATGTACTTATTTTCTCATTTGGAGCTTTAATATGGCTTGAGCATGCAAGAGAAGAGGAGAAGCCATGGGAGCTTATTTGAGAGCTTCAAAATCGGCCAAACCAGAGAAATAAGAAGAGAGGAATCAGGAGGGGAGGAGGAAAATAACGTGAGAGGGAGGGGGAATAGAGGAGAGAGAAAACCAAAGTTACTTTTGTGCTTTTTCTTTCACTCTTTCCTTTCTTTTCCTTTTCTTTCTTTCTTTCTTTACTTGTTTATTGTGTATGTGAGAGGCTGAATCACTCACTAAAAACCGGCCCCCTACAGTAATATATGCTGGAGCGGTTTTTGTCTTTTACAGAAAACGCTCGTTAATTTACCCGGTTTTAGCACTATTCACTAACCGGGCCCGTTTAGCAGAATTTTCTCGTTTAATTAATTTTGATGGTCCTAGACCTTCACTAATGTCTAAATATAGACATTTGATTGGCTAAAATTATTACGGGTCTATTTAACCCGCTTAAAGTCGCGTTTTCCCGGTTTCCTCAAAAAACGCGCTTTAAGGTTTGTTTGTGGTTTTAATCTATTTTATGGATCCGTTTTCTTTGGGAATTGTTTCTACATACTATTTAGGCATAAATAAGCCTTAGGAATCCACCTAGGATCCTAGTATAGGTCACATAACTCCTATGGTTATATAACACTCATTTTTACATTTTTCGCTTTTTAAGCGTTTTCTCTTGTCTTTTGGTTTTATTTCCTTCACCAATATTCCTTAGGCACTACTAGGCCCTTAAATACATATTAGAATAATTTTAATCACTATAATTAAGTTCGGGGTATTTCACGAATAAATATTATCAAAAAATCATGAAATACCTTTCATAATGACTATGATTTTGGAAGTGTTTGGAGATAGTGAACAAGTCATATGAAAATAGAAAATCCCGAGAATGTCCTTGGAAAATCCCGCCTAGGTAACACATATGCCTTAGAGACTATTCCGAGGGGGTTAAAATTTTGGTTATAACACCCTCGTTTGTAGTCCTTTGTTCTTCTTCCTGAAGGACGAGTGAGAAAATCTCCTCCAGTGGTGGTGTTTCTTTCATGGCAAGGATCTGGCCTCATAACTGAAGGTACGACTTGTTGAGTCCCGTGAGGAAGTGTATCACCTCTTCTTCTCTCCTCTTTCTTTGAAAATCCTTCCATTTGCATGACGAACAACATGTACAGACTTCGCTGCGTAGGGCTAGCTCGTACTCACCCCAAATCTCCTTCAATTGCATGAAATAATCCGTCACATTTTCATCTCCTTGCTTCAACCCAGCAATTTGTATGTTTATATTGTGGAGGGTGGTGAGATTCTTGGCTTCGTATCTACGAGACAACCACGCCCAGACCTCCTTTGGGTCATCGCAGTAAGCCACACTTCTGGCAATGTTTGGGGCTAACGCTGTGATGAGCCAGGAACATACTAACGAATTTACACGGCCCCAGGCTGCGACTCGAATCGGGTCATCTTCGTCTGGCGCTTTGATGGTTCCATCAATAAAACCGATTTTATTTTTAGCCTAAGAGCTCAATGCATTCCCCACTTCCAAGAAAGGAACCCTTCGCCATTGAATCTGGTTGTGAGCAGTGAAACAGTGCATTTATCCTAACAGGATCCGACCTTGATCCCAATGTGACAGTGTATCTATCCTAAAATGGCCTGATCTGACATTCGGTCCTACATTACCTGATCTCGAACCCAGAATCTTTGTGAGATAGAGAGAGAAAGAGAGCCTCTATTAGAATCGGATGTGTGTTTGATTGCCCAAAAACCGTGTCTTATTTCATGGGGGTACACCCTTATTTATAGTTTTTTGGGCCTGGTCCCTTTGGTGCCAGCCTGTATTTTACATGCTTAAGTACAGTTCTACCCCCTCTTTAGTATCTTTGACCGACCACAAGCGGCCGGTCGAGTGACGTTTTGCTTTGCTTAAGTCCCATTTTCATCCGGCTAAGGCGGCCGGATGCTCTACAAGCCTCTAATCTCATCCGGCCAGAGCGGCCGGATGCTCTACGTGCCTTTAATCTCATCCGGCCAGAGCGGCCGGATGCTCTACGTTGCCTGCTTTGGTCCGGCGCCATTTCTTCCCTTCTCATCAGTCCCACAAGTTCTATCTTTCTGAATTTCGGTGAAGAAAATAGAACTTCTGTGTCTTGTGTTTTGGTGAAAAAATTTGCGACTGCCTGCGGCCTGCGGTCAATTCTGAGGCTCTTCTTTGGTTTACCAAGCTTGTTGTCTCCTTATCTCAGTCCCACAAGTTCTTTTTCTTCTATGGAGAAAAGGAACTTCTTTGACCACGTGCGTAGCTCGTGTCTTGGTGTATTCCTCTTTTGAATTTTCCCCGTTCGATGTAGAATATGCAGGGCCTTCTTTCGACTAGACGTCGGTAGCGTCTTTAGGAAGCGTGCGGCCCTTTCTCTTCCCCTGTAAAAAAGACACTTTTGTTCGCACATATATATATTTTATTTGAGCGGGAAAAAACTTCTCTTAAAGCCCAACTCTTCGAGTTCTTTCCTCTTTCCTCTACTGGCCCGTTTCTTCGACCTCTCTTCTTCCCTTGCCTTCCTACCGCTGTGTGCTTGCCCGTCTTTCTTTGCCGTCACTCTTCAATTTTCGCCAAGCTTTGACGATGTCTTCCTCTTCCGCCAAACAGAGCAAACTTGCTGCCAAATTTCCGCCCGCCATCGGAGCGATACAAGGCTCTCAGTCTCCTAACGGCTTTCGCCCTTCGCTCCTGAAGCCAGTAAGACCCTTCCGTTCTGGGCGTCAACCCTCTCCTTCTTCTCTCAATTACTCTTCCCTCTGTGATTGTCTCGGGGGTGTCGAAGCCCCACTTGGGACACAAATTTTTTTGCCATCCTCTGATTCTCACCCTAGCGACGATTTCGGTCGCGGGTACGTTGTCTACGCCGATTTCTTCCGATCCGGCTTGACTATTCCCCCACACCCTTTCGTGCTAGGGTTCCTTCTCCGTCGCTGCTGCACCCTCGCTCATCTTCACCCGAAAGCCATCTCACACCTTCAGGCTTTTGTTTCCCTTTGTGACGATATCAAAATTCGGCCGGAGGGTACCGACTTCGTCCGATTCTTCACGGTTAGGAAGGATCCTGACAGCCTAACCCTCATTGCGAAGAGTGGGTACTCCCTTTTCGACTATAAAAAGGCTCACGAGTGGGGGTCGCGGTGGTTCGTCATCGTTCCTCCGTCCGGCCGAGTGTTGGGCATCCCATACGCTGCTGAGGCCGGAAAAGGTCAGTTGATCAGCCCCGAAACTCCTCCGGCTGAAATGCCTATTTCGAAGGTTCTGAGGGCAGTAAACAAGAAACTGCCGACCGTCGAGGCGTTTTTTACAAAAGAACGCTTGTCTTCTCTGAAGACATACCACAGTAAGTGTTTTTTTTGTTTAGTATGAATTCTGTCGTTTCTTTCGGTCTCCTTATTGTTTGGATGTATTGTCGCAGACTTTTTCCAGAAGGGGGACAAAATCGGTCCCTTCCATAACTGGAACTTCGTCACCTTTAAGAATGGGGGCGAAAAAATTAACTACTATGACACGCTGGATGCGGCCACCGATGCGGCCGAGCAGCTTTTGGAGAACGCTGCTCCGGCAAAGCGTTCCAGACGAGAAGTTGGAGATGACCAAGCCGGTAACTTGAAGAAAAAGAAGCGGCTTGAATCTCCTGTACATGCTGACCGGATTGTCAGGTACATGGCACGTGAGCCCCAAGTCTGGGCGCCGTGTCTTTCTTCCACTCACCCCTGGTTCGGGTTTAGACTTTGGTTCTCGCCCGGGGCGGGAGTCCGGTCATCCGACTCCCATTTGCGAGCAATTTCCTGACTTGACGAGTTACTTTTCCTCAGATCCTGCTCAGGAAAATACCTTGGGGGCCACAGACCTTCACGTCAGTCCTCCGGCTAAAGAAGGTTTCGGCTGCCTCGCCGCTTTCCCCCATTCTTTTATTTTTCTTAGTTTTTAGTACTTTTCTATTTCCAGCTTCACCCTTTTGGTCCTAACTGCTTTTTATTATTGCGGCAGCTCCTGCTGCTCCTGCCAAGAAAAGACTGAAAAAGAAAACCACGTCAAAGCCAAAGGCCGCAGAGCCAGGGGGTTTAGAAGAAGGACAAACCTCCGGCGACCGTGAAGCTTCAGGATCATTCTCTATTGACGTTGCTGCGGCTGTGGATGCGGCAAGGGAAAGCAATGGAGTATCGGCAAGTGCCGGAGAACCCTGAGCTTCGAAGTAAGCAAAGGGAGGATTACATGGCCTCCTCTACGCCGGAGGGCCCTATGCCGGAGGGTCCTGAGCCCCAGGGTGAGCAGGGAGAAGGCCACATAGCTTCTTCCTCTTCTTCCCTCCCCCTCCTGCTCAGGAGTCTTACACTGGTCCCTCCCAAAAGGAAGGGTGGTTTTACCATCGCGGGCACCCTCTTCCTTTGATAACCTGCGATGCCGCTAAGTATTCCTCTATTTGGAAGGAGGCAATTAAGAGATCCGGTCATCCAGACGGGATCTTTGCTCCTCCGGCGACCTTCACTGCCACCAAGAAGAGGCTGCGGATCGGGGATGGGGGGGCGGATGCCATCATGCGGCATTCTATCCCAGCAAAAGAGGCGTTCGACATGATGTGGGGAGGAATCTTTCAGGTTGACATTCTCGTCACTTGTATTCTTCTTCTTTCGTTTCATTTTTGGGTTTCCTGAACTTATATATTGTATTGTTTTTTTTAGGTGATGTCCATGGCCCAAAGTGCTGAGGTTCACTTTGGCAGCCTCCAATCCAGGCTTCGCTATGAGGAAAGCCGAGCCAATAGAGTTGAAGAGGAGCTGAAGCTGTCCCGCTCTTCTCATGACGCTTATATTGACCAGGTCGAATATGAGATCGACCGCAAGGCAAAGGAGAGGACTGAGGCGATTAACAAAGACCTGCAGTTGTCCCGGCGTGAGTGCGAGCGTCAGCGCGATGAGTATGAGGCGCAGCTGAAAAAACTCCGGGAAGAGAACTTCTCTCTGAGAGGCCGGATCAAGGAGGCTGATAATACATTGATAGAGGTATGAAATCGCCTCTCGTTTTTCCTTGAATAAGGGCCAGCTAATTTGATCTTTGTTTGACCTGGACATTATGTTGGATCAGGTTCGCTCCATGCACCGGAACGAAGTAAACAATCTTCGGAGTGAAGTAAACAACCTTCAGGCAGAGAAAGTCTTTTTCCACCAGGAGGGGAAATCTTTCAAGCAGGAGGCTGAAGAGCTTGTGCTGGAGAAGCAGACTCTTCAACGGGAGAATGAAGCTCTTGTTAAGGAAAAAGAAAAGCTTATGCAAGAGCACGACCGCCTGCTGGAAGAAAAGGCCGCGCTGGAAGAGCAGTCAAGGTCTTCCTTTGATCAAGAGAAGCAGTCTCTGCTCCGGGATTGTTCTCTTTTGGAAGAAGAGAAGAAAGCTCTCGTTGCGGATAAAACCGCCCTTATGGAAGAGAAAGCGAGCTGGAGGAGAAAGTGAGAGAGCTGGAGGAAGCCAAGTCCCGTCTCAAACGGAGAATACGAGCCATTAGTCATGGTAAGCTTTCAGGCCTTCAACTTTTTCTCCTTTTTGGCCCTTTCTTCTTATTCTTTTTGTTCCGGCTAGGCATGAGTGCTGCCAATTTATTGAAGCACGTCACCCAGTTGAGTGGACGGATAGCCCGTGCTAAGGAGGAGCTGTCATCCGCCAATTCTGAACGTGACAAGTACCGTGCCCAAGTCCTGACTCTTGAATCTCAAGTGACCAGGCTCAAGTCATTCTCTCGGCAATCTCAGGAGGAGATACAGAAGCAAGGCACCATCAACGCTCATTTAAAGGAGTCCTTTGCTTCTCAATGCCGCCGGTTAGTTGCATCTGCCAGCAGATCGTCTCGGATCACTCTCGAGAAAGGAGAGTTGCTGGATGATGACCTGTATAATAAGTTGGAATTCAAGGCTGTCGCCCAGAAATCCAACTTCTTCTTGGAACTTGAGAGATTCTGCCGCAGTCCCGGAGAGACATGCTTTGGTGCTGGTGAAGCCTCATTCCTTCCACCGGAAGCAACATCCTGCGTCCGCCGGAGGGATGCAGCATCTTGCCAGGAGGTCTAAGTCTTCCGGGAGTGTAGTAGGTAGCGGCGATAGATTATTAACCGCGAGAAGAAGCTGCTGACAAAGAAACTGCAAAGGCAGTAGAATAGAGTAGAATAGAGGTTTTATTTCTAGAGAAGTCTTGTTACAACATGTATTTTCTTTTCTGCCGAATGATCATATGTTGTAATTGTCTCTACCCCATAATTTTGGGAGAAATATAAGCTATATTTTATCATCTCTTGTTATTTGTCTGCCGGAGCAACTCTTTTGAGCCGAGTTTTCTATTGTCGCGATATTTCTTTCTCCTGTCTTCTACCTCTCTTTTAAATGATGCATGTGTAGTTATCTTATGCAGTTATGCCGGCGCGGTTTGCAGCTTTGGATTTTTGTTCCGGCGAGCCCCCTTTTTCCTTTTGGAGCATGGTTATCTATGGTTTTAAGCTGGATCTTCCTGCAGCTTGTTGGTCAGTTTTGTTTTGATAATAAAAAAAGGTCATGTCAGCTTGCGGCACGTTGGCCGGATGCTGTTTTTTCAAGGCGTGATAGCCTGCGGCTCGTTGGCCCGCTTTTCTTTTTCTTTCAAGGCATGATAGCCTGCGGCTCGTTGGCCGGTGCTTTCTTTTTCTTTCAAGGCATGATAGCCTGCGGCTCGTTGGCCGGTGCTTTCTTTTTCTTTCAAGGCATGATAGCCTGCGGCTCGTTGGCCGGTGCTTCTTTCAAGGCATGATAGCCTGCGGCTCGTTGGCCGGTGCTTCTTTCAAGGCATGATAGCCTGCGGCTCGTTGGCCGGTGCTTTCTTTTTCTTTCAAGGCATGATAGCGGCTCGTTGGCCGGTGCTTTCTTTTCTTTCAAGGCATGATAGCCTGCGGCTCGTTGGCCGGTGCTTACTTTCAAGGCATGATAGCCTGCGGCTCGTTGGCCGGTGCTTACTTTCAAGGCATGATAGCCTGCGGCTCGTTGGCCGGTGCTTACTTTCAAGGCATGATAGCCTGCGGCTCGTTGGCCGGTGCTTACTTTCAAGGCATGATAGCCTGCGGCTCGTTGGCCGGTGCTTACTTTCAAGGCATGATAGCCTGCGGCTCGTTGGCCGGTGCTTTCTTTTTCTTTCACATTCCAAAAAATAATACTTTTTATTGATGAGTTATAAATTTTACACATAGAATTTTTTCAAACATTCTCCATGCCAAGAATGCGGCAACTCATATCCCTCAGCATTTTTTAAGCGGTATGAAGCCCGTCCTGTCTTCTGGTGTATGATGTATGGTCCTTCCCATTGGGGCTCCAGCTTCTTGGGTTGCTTAACTTCTCGGAGGACTAATTCCCCTGGGGCAAAACTTCGTTCTTTCACCCTCCTGTTGAAATACCTTTCTACCTTAGATTTATCTTTTGCCATCCTTACTGCGGCGGCTGTCCTGGTTTCTTCAAGGAGATCAAGGTGATCCTGTACCCCCTGATTGTTGGTCTCTTCGTCATATGATTCCCATCTTATGGACGGCACCACAATCTCTGCCGGAATGACGGCTTCTAAACCATACGTCAATCTGTAAGGCGTCTCTCCTGTCGGTCCTCTTTCTGTTGTTCGGTACGACCATAGGACCTGGGGTAGCAATTCTGCCCACTTTCCTTTTTTCTCATCGAGTTTCCTTTTTATCGCCTTTACTATTTGGCCATTTGCATTCTCAACCTGCCCATTCGCCTGAGGATGGGCTACTGATGCAAATCTCAAGTCGATCTTCCATTCTTCACAAAATTCTCGGAAGCCTTCGCAATTGAACTGTGTTCCATTATCAGTTACTATGGCTTTTGGTATGCCAAACCTGCATACCACATATTTCCAAATGAATTCTTGTGACTTCCTAGCTGTGATGGAGATAGTAGGCATTGCTTCAATCCACTTTGTGAAGTAGTCGATAGCAACGTACATGAATTTGAACCTTCCTGGTGAAGCCTCCGGGAATGGGCCCACGATGTCCAATCCCCACATAGCGAAGGGAATTGGGCATAGAACAGATTTTTGCTCAGCCGGAGGAGTGTGTATCTTATTTCCATGTTCTTGACACTTGCGACATCTTCGTATATATTCTTTGCAGTGCTCCATCATTTTCGGCCAGAAATATCCGAGTCTTAAGATTTTGTGAGTTGTGGTCCTTTCCCCCTGGTGATTTCCGCAGAGCCCATCATGTATCTCTCTTACTAACTCTGCTCCTTCAGCTATGGTGACACACTTCAGAGCAGGTCTTGCAAAAGATCGTCTATACAGCTGGTTATCCTCAATAAAGAATGATGCGGCCCGCCTCTTTACTATCCTGGCCTCTTTTTCTTCCTCCGGTAGTTTTCCATGCCGTATGTAATCTATAATCGGGGTCATCCAAGATTCTTCTTGATCATTTGCCCCTACCGCCAATACCTGAGCTCCTTCTATACTTGGGGTGGTTTTGACTTCCAGCCATATCTCATTGGGTACTCTTTCGGCCATACTTGCCAATTTGGCCAAGGCATCAGCTTCGACATTCTCTTCACGTGGAAGATGTTTTAGCTCACATTTTTGGAAATTTGCCTTTAGTTCCTGGACCTTGAGCAAGTACCTCCATAGTTTTCTTCTTTAACCTCGTAGATGTTGTCACTTTGTCTCGTCACTAACATAGAGTCTGAATACACCTCTAACTCTGTTAAAAATAGGTTACACTTTCATAAGTGTTATCCCAGACAGATTTTTATAAATATGAAAGTAAACAGAGAAGATATCTATTCTATAAAACCTGTCGCCCCGAGGGCTGTGGCTACTTCCAAACCCTGGATAAGAGCTTCGTACTCAGCTTCATTATTAGTGACGTCAAAGTCCAGCCGGAAGGCATAATTCAAGCTTTGCCCATCCGGCGCCTGCACCACTATTCCAGCTCCTGCCCCACTTTTACATCGAGCCCCATCAACCAAGATGACATATGGACTCTGAGTTTGTTTCCTTTCTTTTGCGAAGCTTGTTTCTGTTATGAAGTCTGCTAAGGCCTGAGCTTTAATCGCCGTTCTGGGCATGAAGTGAATTTCATATTGTGTCAGCTCTACTGTCCAGCTTACCATCCGGCCGGAGGCATTCGGGTTGTTCGCAATTTGCTTAAGCGGCCAATTGGTCCTGACAAAGATTCGGTGCGACTGGAAGTAGGGTCGTAGTTTTCTTGATGCCACTACTAGTGCGAACAAGACTTTCTCTATATTAGTGTACCGTCCTTCTGTCGGGCTCAAGATTTTGCCTGTATAGTAAACTGGTATCTCCCTTTTCTCTTCCATGATTAAGACAGCTGCAACCGCCCAATCTGTTGCGGACAAGTAAAGGTATAGATCCTGTCCCGGAGCAGGTACACCCAATTTAGGTAAATCCCGGAGCATCTCCTTAATCTTCTCAAATGCTTCTATACACTCTTGTCCCCACTGGAATTTACTGTTCTTCCTTAGAATATTGAAGAACGGGATTGATTTTTCCTGAAGCTTAGAACAGAACCTACTTAACGCTGTGAGTCTTCCGTTCAAAGCTTGGACATCTTTGATATTTCTTGGTGGGGAAAGGTCGAGGATTGCCTGACTTTTTTCCGGATCAACTTCAATACCTCGCTGCCCAACAATGAAGCCAAGAAACTTCCCTTTGGTTACTCCAAACACACACTTCTCTGGATTTAGCTTGATTTGGTATTTATCCAGAGTGTCAAATGTTTCTTCCAAATCCTTCATGTGTTGTTCCTTTGACGGGCTTTTCACAACTATGTCATCAACATAAGCTTCCACATTCCGGGCAATTTGTTGACAAAACACTTTGTCAATCATTCGCTGAAAAGTGGCCCCTGCATTCTTTAGGCCGAAAGGCATTACTTTGTAACAGAATGTTCCGGCTGAAGTAATGAAGGAAGTTTTTTCCGAATCATCCTCTTTCATTTTTATTTGATTATAGCCGGAGAAAGCATCCAAAAAACTTAACACAGAACTCTGGGCAGTTGAGACCACCAATCTATCTATTGATGGTAGGGGATAAAAATCCTTAGGACATGCCTTATTTAAATCTGTGAAATCCACGCACATTCTCCATTTTCCATTTGCTTTTTTCACCATGACAACATTAGCCAACCACCGTGGATAAGCAACCTCCCTGATGAATCCGGCTTTAAGGAGTTTTTGGACCTCGGTTCGTGCGGCTAAATCTCTTTCTTCCCCTATTACCCTCTTCCTTTGCCGGACTGCCGGATGCTTAGGGTCTACCCTGAGCTCATGCCGGATAACGCTTGGGTCTATACCAGGCATCTCGTCCGTGCTCCAAGCGAATGTTGTCCTTCTCTCTGGGGGAGTCTTGGATTGTTCGACATTCCTCCTTCTCTTGATCCGGCCCTGGGGAAGAAGGTAACTTTCCCTTAAACTCCTTGTCCGATCCCACAGTTTTGATCACTTCCTCACTAGGAAGGCTGTCCATGATGCGGACTTCACACATTCGTGCCATTTTTTGGCTTCCTCTTATCGTAACCACCTTTCCACTTGAGGTTAAGTACTTCATTTTTAAGTGGAGTGTTGTGGATGGCTTTGAAAGCATTGATCCCTGGCCTTCCAAGGTACATGTTATATCCAGAAAGACCTGGCACAATAAAAGCGCGTGAGCTTTCTGTTCTTCTTTCGACTCCCTGCCCAAGGTCATTGTGAAATATATACTGCCGGAAGACGTGGTAGAGACACCTCCTACAAATCCTCCTAGAACCGCCGAGTAGGGCTTGATCCGCTCTTCGGCACCTCTAACCTTTAACTGCTTCGGCTGATATGACATTTGCTCCGGCCCCACTATCGATTAAAATTCCCTCCATCATCCGATCATTTCTTGTGCACGAATGACAAGTGGATCGTTGTGGGGTATAGGACTCCATCTTCATCTTCATCGGAGAAGAAAATTGGGGGAAAACTTTTTTTTGGCGATTTTCCTCTCCGGGAGTTCTGATGTACTTGATGAATATGTCTTTTCCTTTCACTAGGGGTTAGTGGTCCTACTTCTGAAAAAAGTCCTGTGTTTTCTTAGAGGAAGTTTTGTTAGCTTTCCTTTTAGAAAAGAAAGGAGGTTTGTTAATAGTAAAGAATGGAAATTTTATTTCTCCTTTTGGCAATATGATTTTTGACAACCTATGCGATACAAAACTTCATCCTAAAACAGATTGCAAATTGTACTCCAAATGTTTATCCGAATAAAGGGAAAAGAAACTTTTACTCTCCTTTTTACAAACCTGTTATCATCCCCACTGATTTGCCGGGATCAAGCCTGGGGTGGATCTCTTCCTCCTGTCGCCCTCGGGGTGTATTCTGGGTACCACCTTGCTGGCCGCCGTATTGCCTTTGTGCTCCGGCCGCCTGCTTTCCTTTCCTCTTATTTTCTTCAATGACTCGGAGCTCTTTGGCCAAGGTAGCACAGTTTACGGTCCGATGGTGCGGTTCCCGTGATATTCACAGAATGCAACCGGAATTTCTCCCTGCGGCGGCCTCCTAGGCTGAGGAAGGTACCCCTCCCTTACTGCAGCAGCATACTTCCCCGGATCTATGTAGACAATGGCTCTTGCCCCCTGGTGCTGTGCCCTTGAGAGGAAGATCCGGCGGTAGATTTGCCATAGTATGGCTTGTACCTGGATCCTCCCCTTCCGGCGTGTTCCCTCCATGCCCCTCTTTCTTTTCGGCACCCCTGCGGCTTTGAAGCTGTCCGCTAGGCTCTTGGCCTTGTTTTCCGCTATCTCGGATTTCAAAAAATCATGGATCATTTCAGCTAACTCTCCATGAGTTTTCGGCGCCTTCGTTGCGATTTTTCAGCCAGTCGGGGCTGAGCTAGGCCGTTTCCAAAGGCCTTAATCAAGATTTTTTCATCAACATCATCGATTCCGCGACTTTCTTATGGAAGCGCTCGCTGTACTCCTTCACAGTCTCCCTTTCGCTGCTTGATGTCCATCAACTCTATTGTTTCTTTTTTAACCCTCTTACTCGCAGCAAAGTATTGCTGGAAATCCTCGGTCAATTGCTTGAAGCTCGTGATGGACTGTGGCGGTCTCGTGGAGATCCATCCCAATGCCCTCTTTGAAAGCGTTCCGGGAACAGATTGCAGAGGGCGAGGGAGCTAATCCCCTGAGTGTTCATGGCGAACATGAACTTTTTGATATGTTGAGCAGGATCTCCAGTCCCGTCATATTTCTCAATTGTCGGAGCGACAAAATGCGGCGGGAGTTTTGCCTTCCTTATCCGCTCTGAGAAGGGGTACAAGCTCATATCTATCTGATCATCTTCTTCCATCTCTTCTTCATCCGCAATTGAATTGTGCTTTCTATCCTTGCTTTCTTCCCCATTGCTGCCTCTGGAATCTCTGTTTTTCAATTGTTCAATTGCCTCCGTCATTTCGTCCCATTTTCTTTGATATTCTTCAACCCTTTGCATCAACTCCTGCTGCAAAGTCTCATTTCCCTCTACGATTTTTTCGTCAATGGATCTGACCAACCCTTTCAGCATGTCTTCAAGATCTTTTTTGGAGATGGCCTCTGGCATTTCCGAACTCATTCCTTCCTCAGAGCGGTTGTTATCTTCAGTAGCGTTCCTCAATGCTTTCCTTGATCTCGGAGCCATCTTTCGTGTTCCAATCCTGCAAAAAACGTCATTAATTCAGATCTTTCGTTATAAATCATCGCAGATTACCCCTCTGTTTCCAGGTGGTCTCGTGGTTGCTTCTTGCTGTTCGTTTCCCACAGACGGCGCCAAATGAAACAGTGCATTTATCCTAACAGGATCCGACCTTGATCCCAATGAAACAGTGTATCTATCCTAAAATGGCCTGATCTGACATTCGGTCCTACATTACCTGATCTCGAACCCAGAATCTTTGTGAAAGTAGAGAGAGAAAGAGAGCCTCTATTAGAATCGGATGTGTGTTGATTGCCCAAAAACCGTGTCTTATTTCATGGGGGTACACCCTTATTTATAGTTTTTTGGGCCTGGTCCCTTTGGTGCCAGCCTGTATTTTACATGCCTAAGTACAGTTCTACCCCCTCTTAGTATCTTTGACCGTCCACAAGCGGTCGGTCGAGTGACGTTTTGCTTTGCTTAAGTCCCATTTTCATCCGGCTAAGGCGGCCGGATGCTCTACAAGCCTCTAATCTCATCGGCCAGAGCGGCCGGATGCTACGTGTCTTTAATCTCATCCGGCCAGAGCGGCCGGATGCTCTACGTTGCCTGCTTTGGTCCGGCGCCATTTCTTCCCTTCTCAGGAACCTTATCCCATGATCAAAGAAGAACCTCAAGAACCCTAGACCTTCAAAGAAGGCAGCCGTCTCATTCTCTTCACGTTTTTACACATCCAAGCACCAAAATCACATCAAAAATCCCCGAAATCACCATCTAAACACATTTTTCAACTCCCAACACATCAACAATCATCAAACATCAACCAAACCACCTCCAAAACGTGAAGAACACCTTCAACAATCAACAACCAGAAGCTCGGGTCGAACTCAATCCAACCGGCACCATCGGAGCCTCCGAAGAATCCCGACGTGAAGAATCCTCCTGAATTCGAAGGTAAAACAGGTTGCAATTCTACTTTTCTAACTCTCCACGACCTTATTAACTCTCTGTCAAATTTTGGGTTCAAACTGACCTTTTTATGCTTCTGTATTGCTAATTACTTTTGTTTCTGCCTTGTTACTTGTTCGTCAAGTTTCATACATAATTCGACTTCAAACTGCAATCTTTCAATTACTAACGAATTGTATACCTTTCAGGCTACACGTGCATAAATTTTGAGCCGAAAAAACCTTCGGGAACCACCATAAAACCCCTGTCCGTGGGTGGTCGGGATCTCGGACCCGGGGTCCGTGGCCACGGACACCCACGGACGGCGGCGGATTTTAAAATTTTAAAAATTTAGGTTTTGCTAAACTATGTCCGGGCCTACGGATATCCTGTCCGTGGCCCCGGACTTTTCAAATTTTTGTTTTCTGTTTAATTCGACTTTTATTTTCACATAGGTTAACTAGGGTCCGTGGTTACGGACATTAGGTCCGTGGCTACGGACGGAAACAAAATTTGACCTAATTCTGCCTCCGAAACCCTAGTTTAGGTAATTTCAACTTTCACTTTTATTTTCAGTCAAAAAATGCTAAAAAACACAAAAAAACAGAAGCTCGCGCACTTAGGTTAAAACGACTCGTAATAAGTAATTAAACTAAGTAGAGGAAAAACGACTTCTAGGGGTAATGAAAGTAATTGAACCCTAATTAAGTCGAATATCAAGCCCCGAACCCGAACTCTCCTTCCTAATTTGATCTAGGTTAAAATTAGGTGGCGACTCATAATAGGTTCCAGTGAGCTAGCTTAGGTTTTAATAATTATTGTTATATGATAAGTTATTAATCTTAGGTTATAAGTGGACCTAAAACCCGATTAGATCCTAATCAACTTTAATCAACATAGGATAGGGTTTAAAATCGAGGCTCACACCGGCTTAATCAAGATTAAAGCATGAAATAATCCATTGTTGATTATGTATGTCTTGGTGTATGATGAATGAGCTAACATACTTGTATGCCGGTGTGGTCTAACATAGAGTAAAGACCGACTCGTCGTGAGTAACGTTTGGCTAGAGACCCATAGATCGGGTTGATGCTTGTGACAACGAAAACGTGCAAACACACAAACTATCCGTTAAAGTATAACGATAATGCAAACATATGAACTCCCTAGAATGTGAGGAGATGTACGGGTTGAGTAAATGCCCGATAACGGTTAGAAAACCATATTGGAACAATCCACGAAACAATGAGAGTGGAAAGATAAGGGAACCTCCTTCAAGAGGATTAAGGATAGTTCGAAGATGTGAACTAGTAAAGAAGGTAAAAGAGACCTAAGGGATTAGTAGCTCCCTTGAGACATGGTCGGCCTCCTATATGAGGATTTTACCGATTTAAGAAAATACCCGAAAGTATGAGTAAGTGAAATGTAGGGCAACTCTTAAAACCTAAGATTAACCGAACTTAAGTAATGCCCCTAAAGTCATTAGAAACATCGAGAGTGATGCTTCTAGACTAATATAGATAATATAATCATAACTCCGAGAGAGGAGTGTATGGGAAAGTAAGTAGTCCGAGAGTAGTCGGACCTAAGTAAAAAGAGAGAGGAACTAAGAGAGAGTTCCGTGAGCTAGTTGAACCTTCCCACCATGCTAGACCCAGAGTAGGGTCGAAACCGGGGAAGTAAGACTATGCTTGAGTGTCATGAGTTTTGGCCTAAGTATGTACTAAGAGTAACAAGCGTGACGTAGGAGACCTGTAGTGTCTCGAGAATCTACAATGGCTTGAGTATAAATAACCCAAGAGTGTGGGTGAGATAACGAGTATGAATAACCCAAGAGTGTGGGTGAGATAACGTGTATAAGTAACCCGAGAGAATGGGTGAGTATAAAATGAGTAGCCCAAGAGAATGGGCGTGTATATGAATAAGTAACCCGAGAGAGCGGGTGAGATATTGAATAAGTAAAAGAGGCATAGTGAGGTATAACCCTCAAGGCCTAAGAGTAAACTGATAAAACTAACAACCTTGTTATGTTAGTTAGGAATTGTGTTCCGTGATTGGATGTAGATTCCTTGAGTAATACACATATATATTGTATTGCTATGATGCATGTTGTTTGACTAAAATAAACTCCATGTATATCCGACAAAAGTAGTCGGCGTACCCCGGTTAGCGCTCGAGGTATGCGAATTTCATATGCAGTGTTAAGCTGAGCCCCTAGGGGCAACATTTTTATTTTTCAGGTACACCGAAGATGTTACCGTTCGAGAGTAGGACGGGGTCGGTGGTTGGCATGGGTAGTTAGATTTAACTACTTATGTATTGAAAGAGGTGTAAGACCGAATATGTTGTCGGCATCCATATATTGTAGAATCGGTATAGTAAAGAAATGATTTGAGTATTGTATATGTTTTGTGTACTCGGTTGTTCCAGTTCATCAGACCATTACGGTATGTAAGAAAGGCCTGGTTAGCCATATGGGTGGCTAACGGCGTTGTTTCACCCCTCGTTGCAATTAGAGTTCCGCTGCGTGAGTAAGAGCTTTTTAGTGACAGTTTAAGAGGTAATGACGAGCTTGACGGTTGGGGTGTTACACTTTAGAACATGAGCTTTCCTCTTAAAATGGAGCTCCTTCAATGGAATCCAACTTCTGGTTTTTGATTTTTGAAAGGAGAGAATTGTAGGCCTTGACTCAACTAGCACAAATATATGCTTAGTTTTGGATTTGGAGCTTGGAGTTGTATTCGGCAAGCAATGAAAGATGAAGAACCATGGAGTGCTGTAGCATGAACGTGTTTCCTTGGCAGAATGAAGAAAAATCGGTGGAGAAGGAAAAAATGAAGAGAGGAGAGAGGTATGTTAAGGTAAGATATTTGGTAAAAGCAAATAGTAACTCATTCTCTTTTCCCTCTTCTTTTCTAAAGCGCTGGCATATGGTGATGCCTCACCCTTCCTAAAACCGCCCCCTTCCCTTCCATAAATATTTATGGGCTAGTTTGACCATTTGACTAGTCAAAAGAGATTAAAGTCTTAACTGGGCACTATTTGGTCATTATTAATAATTAGTGCACAAATTTATGAAAGTTTTGGTTTCTCATTGATTTAGGCTTCCTAATGTGATACTAAATAGTACACATGTTGATTAAGGTGTATAATTGGTCAACTATCCACTCAAAACTCATTTCTAAGATAATTTTTCAAAAATGTGCTTTAAGGAGTCTTAAAGCACAATTTATGTTTTAACTTGTTTTTGAGCTTGGTTTTCTTTAGTAATTGTTTTAAAACGTTCTTTAGCATGTTAATAAGGTATAGGAATTCCCTTTGGGTCCTAACCAAGGTTACACAAGGTCTAGATCAAGTATTTACTTAAATTGCCTTTATGGTGTTTTCATGTGTTTTCTATGGTTTAAATTGTCTACCAATGTTTCTAAGGTATATTTTAGCCTTATTACATCATTCCTTGATGTTTAATTTCCATATTTAGGTTTGGGGTATTTCATTTGCCTGTTTATTTGAATCATAAAGCTTGACAAACATGTTAAATACACAACACCGGATTTGTTATCATCAAAACTAAAGGATCTTAACTTAACAATTTCCCCCATTATGATGATGGCAACCTATATAAAATTATATGTACTTGGCAATTTGAAAATTTGAGAGATTTGAATAACAAAAGATAACGACTTTAAGATAACGGCTTTTATTTATACTATAACCATAGGTAGAAAGTCTTCACAAAGATGTTACATAACGCAAGGAAAATAGTCATACTAACATAAGTACAGTTTTTCCCCCTTTGCCATACAACAAAAATAGGGAGCAACTACACGACTTAAGATATTGTAAAGTCTATAACATTCCATAAAGTACAAACTACAAGCATGATCGAGATAATCTAGATAGAGTGACGTGTCTGGTGATCCCATTCAAGGACATCTAGGCCATAAGGTTCGTCCTCCAAAAAGAAAGCTTTAATCCAAGACTTTTTAGTTGTGGTGGATTCGAACAAGGGTGATTCTGCTGTGGTGAAAGGTCTGACACCTTAAAATCTACTGTGAACTCCATGCAGTGAGGAGTTCTAGTATAAGAGGGAGTAACACTTGAGGTTCTAGACCAAGCTGTGAATGAGTCGAGTTGGGTTGGACATAGCTTTGGGTGACATATTTCTTGGACGTTTTGTGAATATGAGTTTGTGAACGGTGGAATGGATGGTTTTCTCATTTAAGCTGTAGGAGCTTTGTGGAGTTTGTGCCATTTTGTGAGATGTGAAATAATGATCGTGAGTGATAAAGGAACTGAGCAAGTATTTGTAGATAGTTGAGGATATGCTCGACGACTGCTCTGTGAGTGGTAATAAATGAGGTGCTACGTCTTGTGGGCTATGTTTGTAGGATTTTTAGGTGTCAAGTTACGAGATAGGATTAATGGAGTGGATGAGACTAAATATCTCTCATCATTTTCAATTTTTAATCAAGGAAGAAGCAGCCAATACAATAAATTATTTAGCAACCAAGATAATCGTTCAATATAGAGAAAAGAACAGTTTGCATTCATTCATATCAAAAGATTTCTGAGAAACAAATTGTCAATGGCAGAAAAAAAATCAAAAAAAATATAATCTAGAATCTTATTTTTCTCACGGTTTCCACTCAGGTCTTTAGGAGACAAAGAACACTCGGGCTAGAGGTGGGAGTCTATGAAATCTATAGCTCCTTGAACCATGTGATGAACACTTGGCAATTCACACATACATGCATATAAGCACACACACATATCGCTCTTAAACACAACAATAAAGTCTGAACCCAAGGAAGCCCTCAGGACAATTCGTACCTCACCGTCCACATACCGTACACAGTAATAAATGCTAGCATGAAGATTCACACTCTTTCAGTACTCCTCGCAGCTCTAAGTTCTGGAATGAATACATAACGCTACATGTTAATCCTTAAGATTAACTAAATTTGGTATTCTCAAATAGACGTTACATCCCGACAATTAACCCCGTAACTTGTTAGTTAAATTGGTTCGGGTTTTCGAATGTTCAGGTTTGGTTTCATTACGATTCTCGTAACTCGTAGTATTTTTCTACTACCTTAGTTAATTCTTATAACCCATGATATTTATTCATAGGTTAGTAGTCTTGTCAATATATATATATAAAACTTACTATATATATAGGTACATATATATACTCACTTGTATATTATATTTGTATATATATGCATATATAAGTGTATAACATATAATTTATGTCTACATGTAATAATTAACCATATAAGGTTATTATCTTTCAAATTTACACTTTTGTGTGAGTTTGTCAACTTGACATCTTTGGTCAATTAAGTTGACTTGGCTGATTATGTTGACTTGGTTAGTTTATCCAAGTACATAAGTTTATATAATTCATATTACAACCCTTGTATCACATAATTCACTCACCAGTTAACATGTTATACTTTAACATTAGAAATGTACATCTAATGTGCTATAACTTATCTTCCCATCTTATAACATCTCTTATTTAATATTATATGGTTCCCAAACATATCATATAATCCATTCACTTCATATATTCTTATATACATATATATATATATATAAGAATTATAAAACTCATTTAGTAAATGATATATCCTATTGCTTTATGTAAGGTAATTAATCTCACTTAGTTGTGTTAGTTTACACAAACCCATATTAAGATTAAAATCCTAAGGTTATGTAACATTATATAGTACATTACTAAACTTCTAAGGTCTATTTAATGCTCCACATTGTTATTATTGTCATTATTATTATTATTATTATTATTATTATTATTATTATTATTATTATTATTATTATTATATTGTTAACCTTTTTATTTCATCACTTATATTACTCGCCACACACACTAGTTTGCTATATAAATTTAAAGTCAGTATTGTGGTGTCAAACCTATGTCTAACAGATTAATCTAAGTTATTTCCTCACTTAGATTGTTCAGTATTTTGAGTTAGCATTTCATTGACAATATTGTTAGACCATCGGTTATTCAAATTTCAATAAGCCAACAAATCACAACCTATCTCTAAGGTTGTTCTTTGACTTAAAACCAAATAATATCAGATTTCTATTAGCATACTACCCTTAGCCACATTCATTTATATAATTTCATTTACAAACTTAAAAACGTAGTACACTTTTATATCCTCAACAATATATCATCCTAACACCAATTATCAAATACTTTTAACCCTTCAGTTTCCTAACCTAAAGAAGTTTCCTTTAGCGTTAATTACATTCTTTTAATCTTGAATTAGAAATCCTCTTTATCAAATTGTTAACCTAA
>CM041782.1:9392785-9418478 GCA_023374045.1 Limonium bicolor | reverse complement strand
ATGAGTATACGGGAATGATTCCCGAAGAAAACGGATCCGAATAATGTATTTAAACGCTAAAAGAACTTTAGCGCACGTTTTTCGAGGAAACCCGAAAACGTGATTTTTGGTGGTCAAACAAACCCGTAAAAATTATGAATCATTAAATAACTATTATTAAGCATAAATGGAAGCTTAATAACCAATAAAAATAAAGAAACTAGAAAATTCCGGAAAACGGACCCGGTTAGTGAATAGTATCAAAACCGGGTAAAATAACGGGCGTTCCTGTAAAAAGACGAAAACGCTCCAGCTAGTATTACAGTGGGGGCCGATTTTAACAGATAAATAACCCCCTCTCACACACACACTAGCTAAATAAGTAATGAGTCAAAAAGCAAAAGAAGAATAAAAGGTAAAAGCACTTACCTTTTCTCTCTCCCCCATTTCTCTTCCTCTCCCTTCCCTTCTCCTTCCCCACCGAGCTGCTCTCCCTCTCTCTCTGCTGGGTGGCGATTTTGAAGCCCCCAAAGGAAGCAGCAATGGCTTCTCCTTCTTCTTCTTCAAGCTCTAGCTCCATTTGAGCTCCAAATGTAAAATAAATTACATATTTGTAATCCCCTCATCCTCCTCTACATTTCTATCTTTCCAAAATTCGAAAAGGATGAGTTTCATTTTTAAGGGTTTTCCCCATTTGAAGAGAAAAACACACCATTGTGAAGCTTGAAGTCTCCTCTTTCCAACAAGGTAAAAATCTCCATAAAAGATTCAAGTTTCCTTCACCTTCCTTGGAAACCGATTTTAGCCCCTTGTAATGCCTTGTTTTTCTCTCTTCTTTTGAGCATCAATTTCACCTAGCAATGGTGGTGGATTCTCCTTCTTGAACCAAGGGCTAAAACCCCTTCTAAAGCACTCCAAAGGTAAACCCTAGAAACTGTATTTTTAACACTTCAATGAACTAGCATAAATCTAAGGGCTAGTGTATTAATTATACTTGTTTGATGTGCTTTGGGTGATGGGAATGGAGTTTGGCAACTCCATTCCCCATGTGATCGATTTGTGCAAGAAAAGGGAAGAAGAAATGAAAAAGAAAGAATGAAGTATAAGCTCAAGGTAAGAGCTCCTTCCTAATGTAAATTCTATTGCATTAGAGTAATGGGAATGGGTAAAATATTTAAAGAACCCAAAAACCTTGTACTAGTATTGAGGATTATGAAGTTTGAATATTTAAGAGCAAGTATGTGGATTGTAGGCCTTAGAGCCAAATAATTGTATATGAGTATTTGTATTGGGGATTGAGGAAGTATTGGTGTATTGGGATTTTGTATGTGTGCTGATAGACCCTTGTGGGTTGGCTAGAATAGGGATGAATTGATGAGAAAGGATGTGTGTGAATAAGTAAGGAAAGTAGATGAACTATGGCAAAATTTTAGTAGGAATTATCTATTTAAGGATGACTTGGTGAATGGGAGAACCAAGGTATGTATTGGGATTAGTAGAGATGTTTAGTAGCTATGGAATGGTAATTGTAGTATGAGGAATATGAAGCATATAAAAATCTGTAGCAAGAGGTGTTGGATTTCGTTGGAGGAATTAGAAAGAATGAGAGTGCAAGAATGTTGTAAGATGAGTGTTGGAACTTGGGTATAGGTAGTGCAATGGCTTGGAAATGAATTGGTGTGGATAAGGAGAAGTATTTATGTAACACCCCATCCACAACGTCGCACTTTATAACCATCGCAGCGGAAACATAACCATCACATTACTTAATCCGTTGTGTTACACGCCGTTAACCACCCACGTGGCTAACAAGGCTAATACATACATATTATATCGGTCTGATGGACTAGATCCCCGAGCAACTTCACCATACAATCCTGATTCCATTTCCAACAATTATTTACATATACATCCCCCACTGTACCGAGTATTCATTAACCAATGCCGATAACAAATTCGGATCTTACTACACCTATAATACATACACCATTAAAAGGCTACCAATGTACAAACATCTACCCCGTCCTACTCTCGAACGGCTTACAGCTCCTTGTACCTGAAATAGAAAAAGGAGAAAAGTGTGGCCCCAAGGGGGTCAGCACCTTTGCTGGTATGGTAATCCCTCAGCCCGCATGCTACCGGGCCACGCACAACTAATTGTCGTCTTAGCATGCTGTTGATTATATTTAAATCCTGCATGTAAACCATAAACACACAACACATTGCATGCGCCCAGCTATAGGGCTCAACAAACACACCCATCACCCCATACATCCACACATGACAAATCAACATTGTTTCCTTTAACCCTAGTGTGACTCTCCTCTTAGTGGGTTACTTCCTTAACAGACGACATTTACCCATCAATCAAATTATCCTTAAACGTTTCTTATTACAAACCTGAATTCATAACCATAATCCACATATCCACAATTTACCACATATAACTTCACACGAACAGGAATTGCAATACATACACCATAACATATACAACGGGTACGGTTCTCTTAAGGAACTAACCAACCATAATTAGTTCACTTTAGAGCCTAGAGAATGTTGCCAAACTCATGATAAGCTCGTTCCATAACTTGCTACCGTTTCTTTAGATGAACAGATAACTTAACACTAAGGTGCGTTGGGTACAGTAAACCAAGCACCACCGAACAACCATTGTATGCCCAGAAAACCGACGTGGGTCAGTAACATAGCTTTGGCTAAGCTAAAGGAAGATTGGAAACCCAATGAGTAAACAACCTAACATACACCACCAAGAGAGTCGAACCGGGTATGACATCGACTCCCGTCCATCACACGCGTGGCCGGAACATGACCGGACTCCTCACCCCCCATTAGTACACATATACATATAGTTAAGTAGTTAAGGCTCCATTATGGAACCTATCACATCCACACACCATTCGGTATTACAACCGTGTTACCTGTAAGGGAGGTTCACACACCTGCAAACAATAACCATACACAACTAACTCACGCATAGCCGTGGTTAGAACGTCCCCAAGGTTTGGGTCGTTAACTCCGTACACCGATCTCTCACGTGTCCCTAGTTTTAATTAGCTAAGGTTTAACACTTATTTGAGGTTAAACGGTATCGGTGACCAGATTCGCCACATAATGAATTACTAAAACTCATTTCATGTTTATCTTACAAGGTGGCAAACAACAGAAAAACACATTGGCATACAAGCCGGTGTAATCCGGTAGGACACAGGTTGCAAAAGAAAACCATACCTGTCGCCGGAGTCCACTCTATACCATGTCCACTTAAGTTCCTCGAACAATTCTCGAACAACTGGTACATTAAAGTTACCTTCATTAACATTGGGGTAACATGTTGTGTGTAACGTCGAATGACTATAGTTAACTCCGTTAGCTAGTTAAATACCTTTGCATTTTTAACTTGTTTTACTCTCACATTTTACTCCAACTTCTCACCCACCAAACTGTCATTATAACTCACCAAACATGTCCTTAACAACCTTACAACATCATTATCCATCACTCCCCATCTTTAGACATCATTTTCCAACCTTTAACAACATTTTAGAGTGGTCCGGGACTTGGTCCTTACCCTAAGTCCCGGATCAATACTTACAGAAAATCATCGGCGTATTTAGCAGGGTGGTCCGGGACTTCCTACAGGTCCTAAGTCCCGACCATTCTAGGCAAAAACCCCTCGGTAATTTTAACAAGTTGGTCCGGGTCCTTGTACAAAGCCAAGTCCCGGACCTAAAGCCAAATGAAACTCACGATATTTTTAGGGGTTGGTCCGGGCCCCTTACATAAGGCCTAAGTCCCGGACCTATTACAATGTGAACTCTCGGCTTATTTTGCACCATGGTCGGGACATTACCCATGGCCTAGGTCCCGGACCAACCTACAGAATTCGACGTACTGCATTTTTTTCCAAGTCCTGCTACGTATGTTTATTTACACCCATCATAATATATCTTCCCAAATAATTTTACGTGCACTCTTATACTCAAAACTTCATCAAATATACACCACATAACAACATAGTGCCATTTAAATTGCTTAGCTCTTAGGTCTCTAAAATGCAATAATCTTAAACACTGAATTTCCCACAATATATTGCTTTCTCTGCAATACAAACAGCAGTTCGTATTTTTTTACTAGTCTGTTTGAGAACATTTTCTAAGTCATTTCCCTTTGGCTCTTTAGGTAGTTTCAACAGACATACGTTCATTTTCCAAGGGAATTTTAAGCTATTTTGCTTAACACAAAACAGGGAGGAAACAACCATTTTTCTTTGAGTTTCCATACCTTGAAGCAAAGGAGAAGAATATACGTAAGAAGATGACTCAAGCTCCTTCCATGGAAATTCCTCTTGGCACCAAAGTGGAGCTCTTGAAGATTTGAAAGGACTAAGTCGAAGAGCTTGCTCCAACTAGAAGAACGGTGGTCTCGAAATCGAATTGGACCATGGAGCTAGGAGTTACATGTGGTCAAAGCTTGAGGATGCTGCTGGAGCTGTAGCATAACCGATGAAAAGAAGAAGAAGATAGAAGAGAGGTTTGCTACGTGGGAAATGAAGAAGGAAAGGAGAAATGAAGATAGAATTTGCTTTGGGGATATTTTAATACATAAGCAAATAGTGGCTTTTCACTACTCACTTATTTGCTCACTGATTTGTTCAATCAGCTAGCAAGGTGACGTTTCACCTATGCAAAACCGACCCACATATACATATAAGGGGTTATTTAGTCTTTAGCTCAATTAAATTACATATGTTAACATATGTTACAAACTAGCTTATTTAGTTACTATTCACTATAACAAACACATAAAGGTGAAATATTTATTTCTTATTAATTTAAACTTCCAAATGTGATACTAAATAGTACACATATTAATTAAAGAGTAATAATGGACATTTAGCCATTTAAAACTCATTTTACACGACAGTTACTCAAAAACGTGCTTTTAAGGCTCCTCAAAGCACATTTGTATTTTAACTTGTTTTCAAGCTCGGTTTTCTTTGGTAAACTGATTCAATAAATTCATTAATATACAATATAAGGTCTTGGTAAGTTTATTAAGTCTTAACCAAGGTTATTCCAAGCTTAGAGCATATTTCGCCCTTTATGCCTTTAGACAATTTATTGTATTTACTATATATTAAAATTGTTTATTAATGTTTCTAAGACTCTTTTTAGTCTTAAAATGTATTATTTAATGTTTAAACAAACTTATTAAGGTTTGGGGTATTTCAATTTAGAATGCTAGGGTGCATTGATTGAGAAAGTATTGGATGGGAGAATTGAATTGTAAAATCTGTAGCATAAGTGTAGCAAAAAAAAAAAAATGTTGTGAGTGTGGAAAAAGTGAGGAAATTGCGTAAGAGAGTTGATGGATTTAGTAATGGACTTGGTGGATGAATTAAGGTGTATTAGGAAGCCTAAATGGCATCAAAACAAGTGGGATTACATGTAGGAAGATTGGGGAAGTAATGGTAAAAGAGAGGACTGGAAACAGATTTTAAAACTGAGGTACTGGGCCGGACCGACTTGCAAGTCCGGTCGGGCCAGAAAATTTTCCCGTCTGTAACCTACAGGAAGGACCGGACTTGCGACCGGACTTGCAAGTCCGGTCGGACCAGAAAAATTCCCCGGTGAAACCTTCTGGAATGGACCGGACTTGCGACCGGACTTGCAAGTCCGGTCGGCCAGAAGAATTTCCGTAACTTGAGCTACTGGAATGGACCGGACTTGCAAGGTCGGTCGCAAGTCCGGTCCAGTCAAAAAAAAAAAGGTTTAATTATATGATTATAGTAATCATATATATACATATATATGCCTTTATACATAGATGCAAATATATGTAGTAATACACCATTAATGAAGTAATAATGGTAAGAAAGTAAGTAAATGAGTAAGGAAACAAGTTAAGGAAGTTGTAAGTATAAGGACATTAATTACACCGGGATAACGGGGTAAGTAAGGGAGTAGTAAAGTTTGTATATTGTACGAGTATAGTATTAATGATAACGTTGAAAACATTATCAGTGAACAAGTGTGAACCAAGGAACAAGGGAACACATGGTAAAGCTAACTCCGGTGAAAGGTATGATTTCCTCATGCCCCGTTGCTAACCGAGTTACGTTGATTTGTGTGCTGTATGCCGGCTAATCAAGACTAAAGCATGAAAACGGTTTATTGCCTTTCATTATATGTCTTGCTGTGTGTTGATTGAGCTAACCTTCTTGAATGATTGTGTGGCTTTACTTAGTGCGTAGACCGACTCATAGGTGAGTCTTGTTGTGTATTGACTCGTAGCGAGAGTCATGTGTGAATGGAACCGTAGCAACGCACTAAACCAACAAACCAATAAATGGAAACGTAAACCAATGAACTCACTAGAATGTGAGGGAGTATACGGGGGTAATAACCTTCCAATAACGGTAGGAGAAACGAAATGAATAATCCACAAATGAACAGTAGTGGGGAGTATATAAGTAACCTCTATTAGAGGAACTAATTTTGGTGCAAAACATGAGCCATGAGAGTAGTAATGAATGACGAGGGATCTACAAACCCCTTAGTAATTAGTCGACCCATTATGAGAGGACCCGACTGATGTAAGTATGCCCCGAACGAGAGAGTGTCCGATATGTTGGGGAAACCCTTAAATCTGAGGATACTAGACGGTAGTAATTCCCTATGCTAACAGAGGTTATCGAGAGAGATACTTCTAGGCTAACCCATGAGGTTGTATTGTGCTCTGAGAGAAGAGTGTTGGGAATTCGTGTAGTCCGGTAGTACGGACATTTGAGTATTTGAGGAGCTAAGCGTACAGCCCTCGTATTGTAGGTCCGTGGCGGGTCTTGAGTATGACTCCGCCCAGAGGCCAAAGTAATGAGTATTGCGTATGTATGAGTAAGGTAATGAGTATCGAGTAAGAAGTAAGTATGAGTATGTAAAGAGTACCGAGTACTGAGTATGTATGAGTAAGTATTGAGTATTGAGTATGTATGAGTAAGTATGAGTGAGTAAGGAGATTGAGTAATGAGTACGCATAAGTGTAGTAACGAGTGCGGAAGAAACGTGTACGAGTAAGGTATCGAACATGGAGTGTTGAGTATGTAGGAGTAAGGAATAGGTATGAGTGTAGTAGTGAATCCGAATATACGAAGAGTAATGAATGAATAACAAATATGAATGGTTGACCATCGATCTGCCTTCTTCAGTAAGTATTGAATTTGTATGTGCATGTAAGTATGGTCGTGGTATTGTTGTGGTAAGAGTATGTATGTAAGCATGTAAATGAACTCCATGTATATTCGACCCAAAGTATTCGATGTACCGCGGTTAGCACGCGGTATATGCGGAAGTCATATTCAGCGTAAGCTGACCCCCTCGGGGGACCATTTTTAGTGTGCAGGTACCCGAAGCTGATCGCCGTTCGAGAGTGTAGGACGGGGACTGCTGTGTAAGCATGGGAGTTGGATAGTAGGGATTGGTACTCGTATTGTAATGCGAATTTGGAAGTTAAACTGTATCGGTAATTCAAGGATTGTAGTATACTCGGTATAGTAATGTATTGGAGTTGTAATTGGGTTATGGAGGAGCATGAAATGGAAAGTATTGTATTGTGTAGAGTACTCGGTATGTTCATATTCATCAGACCGATAGTATGTAGTATTGTAACTCGCCTTGTTAGTCACATGGGTGATTAACGGCATTGTACACCCGCCGTTGAGTAAGTAATATCCGCTGCGAAGGTAAGTATTGGTACGGTAATGACGGTATTAGCGGTAGGGGTGTTACACTCCTTTCTACCTGTAAACTGGTAGGGATGATTGGTCCCATCCCAAACTGGAGTCGAGGGCTCAGTCCCCCGTAGAATCGGTCGACCAACACTTGGTCCGAGTATCCTATACCGGGTAGTAGTCGGAGTAGCGAAGTGAACTTCGCATAGTACTCATCCACTGACATCTTTCCCGTCTGCTCCAGGGCATCAAACTCTCTCGTCTTCACCATCCTGGTGTGGGCCGGGTAGTATTTGCCCCTAAGTAGTGCAGTGTAGTGTCCCCAAGTAAATGCTGGGTCATCCAGGTGGTCGGCTTTCACCATGTTCCACCAATCTCTCGCTGCATCCTTCAGATAAAAGGCAGCAAGCCTTACCTTTTCCCTAGCTGGGACTGCAAGCGTCTCGAACGCTGTCTCCATCTCCATGATGTATGTCTCCAAGTGAGCAGGGTCAGTCTGCCCCTTGAATGCAGTTGGCCTCAGATCAGCCAAACTCTTCACCCAATCTCTCTCCCTGGGTGGTGGTGGTGGAGGTAGCTGCTGCTGCTGTCCAACCCCCGCCTGTGCAAATGCCTGAGCGATTAAAGTAGCAATGTCTGCCAGCCTGATGTTTGGCTCCTCATTGGCCTGTCCACGACGTCCTCCTCTTCCTGACATCTGCAGGATGTTGAGGTATATTAGATACTGTGGTCACAATCTCGGTCTTGGATAGTAGTCTAAGTAAAACTAACTTAAACTCCTTTCAATACTATCACTCAACCCATAACCTAAGCTTTTAGAAATCCTAATCTCGGTGTATCCTTGTATCCAGAGCGTAACTACGCTCTGATACCACTTTTGTAACACCCCAACCCAAAATCCAATAACCTGAACGGCGATCACTCCCAAATAAAATACAACTGCAGCGGAAATAAATACAACAACTGGGCGGTATTACAATGCCGTTGGCCACCCTTGTGCCCAACAAGGCTAAATCCAAATACAATCTCCAAAAGTCACGGTCTGAATACGAATACAATCCGAGATACTAGGAATCAAACTCTAATGTAAAATACTTAAGTAAAAACAAGTAACTATAAGAAGACTCCCATAGCTTGAATCTACCCCACCTACACTCGGTGTGGTAATCTTCTCAACTTCAGGTACTTGAAAAATGGGGGTGCCCCCAAAGGGGCTCAGTAAACAATGCTGGTATGGAAAACGTGCAGCCCATCGTCTACCGGGCCACACCAACTACTTTGTCGAACACATGCAGTTCATTTTTATAAAGCTGTAAACAAGCATAGTCTGATAATAACAAGTATCCATACAAGGACAATAATGTCACATAGAACAAGACTTCAGAAGGTCAAGTTAGCTGAGCTGAATCATTTGATAGCTGTCGGGTCCACACAGTGGGACTGACAGATGTATAAAAGTATATCAATATAGTGGAGGTATAGTGACCCCGTTTAGAGAAAGGTTGGGCAGTTAGTCCCCAGGAGATAACGTAGTTAAACCCTGTACTGAGAGCTGATGGGAAATAGAACCCACGAGAGGAATGAAGTCTTCCTCTCCACTGAACTGATGGGCATTAGAATCCCCCGAGAGGAATAAAGTCTTCCTCTCCACTGAAATGTTCCGTCGCGACGTATAACTGAATAGGAGACGACCTGAGACAGGTACAACTCCTGTAGCATGCATGGCCAGATCCAACTGGGCTCCTCGTTCTCGTAGTATAGAATTGTTAAGTGTCATATAAAGACGTTAAACAAGAACACAATGTGTATTGTCAATTATCACGTTTAGGATAATGACGTTTGTTATAAAGTGAAGTTAGTGAGAGACTTGAGTACAAGTCCTCGGTATACTGAAGTGCAGGTATTTAATCCACTGGTATAGTATGTTTGTATGCGTGGGACATACACGTTGTAGTCAGCATCATTCACGCACATAAAATAATACAACAGTGCACAAGAGTAAACAACATTTACATTAATTATCTTGGTCGTTATTTCAAACAACAGATAGCACACAAGCCGGTGTAATCCGGTAGAAAACAGGTTGCAAGAATCCCATACCGTTCACCGTAGACTGTACTTGTTTAATCCCCGATCAACGTCTGGTCAAACAAAGTCCTAGAATAGGATTAACTGAGAGGGTTAATTTATGTTACCCTTATATAATGATCCTATTGAATTTTTTTAACAAATCTCGTATTTGTTATTTCATGTGAGGTTTATTTCTTTTAATTACCTCATGATTTTATGTATTCTTTATTTGTTATTTCTTTTGATTTATTTATAAATCCTTTAATGTACATATATGTATTTATTTATTCATGTACTATATTTGTTATTTATTTTATTTTATATATTTTTTTTTGTCTAGCTGACATAACAACTTATATTTCCTTAACTATATTTATATGTCATATATGGACATAAAATTCTTATAGTTTTCATTATCCTCCTTTAACCCAAAAGTATAATCATTGGTTATCTTTAAATTCCTTATAACTATATAAGTCATAGTTTAAACCTCATAACTCCTTTAATCAAATTCTTTCTTTCTAATTCCTCCAAATATCCATGTAGGACCTATATTTATTTTAATCTAAATTCTTACCCTTATATTTCGGTTATTTACAAAACAACCACATTAATTCATAAACTTTATATTTAATTCTAATCTTATCATAGCATAGAGTTTTAACTTCTTATTTAGCTAAATTACAAGGTCACACTAATATTTTGGTATTTAGCTTTTAAATATTATAACTTTCAAAAATTATAACTTAGCCCCTTAAATTCTCGGCCTTAATAATTTATTTCTTATAATTACAATCTAACCACAAAATCTTATAACCTTTACATAATGTCATGTAAACTATAGTTTTAATTTTAATTCTCCATAAATGCCGAATATATATATAAATTCTTAAATTACCAAACTAACCCCAAGGTAATTCGGCTTTGTCATTTATTCTTCCTTAATTACATTTTCATCCCAAAACTTTATAATAGTTTCTTAATAACTTATAAACTATAGTCTAAATATTTAATTCCTCAAAATTTCAAGAGTGAACCGAATAATTCTCTTAATTATGAATTTGCCCACTAATAAGTTCCAAACTTTCATAACAATTTTTATAAATTACATAATAGCCCAAAACTTTATAAAGTGTTACTTTAACACTTGTTTAAATTATCTAAATTCATAAACTTAATTCCTAACCTTATATTATATCATATATATTCCAAGAACACCCTTAACTCTCGGTTTTTATAATAAAAACACCTAAACTTTGTAAAAATTACATTTAGGCCACATAACTTAATTAATTAACCATTTAAGCTCTAATAAAATATTTTTAACTACCACCAAACTTTATAGTATAAGTTTATATACATAAGTAGCTCATTAAATCTATTTAACACTTAGAGCATTCGGCCATAATTTATTAAGGACCATATAGTATATAAAAGTGGACTTATATGTCAAAATAACTATACATAAATTCATATGAGTCATATAACTTATGTAAAAATTATTGTAATGTCTTATATTGATTCTTAGCTTAAAAATAAGCATTTTTCCCTTGACATTTCGGCCTTAATTTATTTGTAACTTAAATAAATTTTGTGACACAAAATGTGTCTTAAGGTAAATATTTTCTATATATGTTATAGATTATATTTTTGGCATATAAAACCATATAGTTTCGGTTTTAATTAACCTAGGAGATGTACATATTTTTGTATAATTTTTAGAAGCTTAACAAGCTTATAACATAAAGATTTACTTAGTACTTACTTCTTAACAAAGGTGGTTAAGTGCTTGAACTCTTCTTTGAATCTCCAAGCTTTCTCCAAGGTAATATTGATGCTCCACTTCGGTATATGCAGTGGTGAAGGAGTTTAGGAGTTATATCTTCAATAAAGATCTTAAGTAGATTTGTAAGTAGTTTTACAAGAATTTACCTTAAGCTTTTTCTCCTTATATTTTCGGCTCACTAAAGGTGGATGAAGAACAAGTTTTCCTTCATGAATATGAAGAAGAAAAGAGCCTTAGAAGAAGAAGAACTTGGTTACATAAAAATGTGCTTTAAGGATTTACAAGCATTAAAACTACCTTAAGATAACCTTGAGATGCCCTTGGTTTAATGTTGGCTTGGACAACCTCCATGGAACATATGTTGATGTCGAATACTTGTTGTTATGCTAGGAAGAGTTTGCTTCAAGGCTTGACAGAATTGCTAGGAAATTACCTTAAAGATGAAGATAGAATTAAATCTCCATTAATGGACTTAAGAGCTTCAAAGGAAGAAGATGAAGCAAGAAGAGAGCTAGGTAGCTTACCAATTCGGAAGTGTGGAGTGCAAGAGAGGAAATGACACTAAACTCACGTATAAGGTAAGAGAATGCCATTGGAATTGATTTTTGTTTTGTTAATTTTTAATGTCAATTGACTATTCTTTTTCCTTAGTTTATTACATGGGTTATTGGCTCATAAATGCCCATGTTACCAGCACATTTTCGGCCATAATGGAAGACAAGGCAAGGTGGAGCAAAAATAATGTGAGCTAGAAGACAAGGTAAGAAAAGGTAAGGTTTTGTTCTTTTTGTTTTTCTATGTTTATGCTTGTCTTCTTCCTCTCTTGTAGGTGAACGAATTTAGGGACTGAATGGAGCTTACCAACCGGTGGATTAAGAGCTTAGGACAAGCTTGTTAGGTCATTGAATTATAAGGAATCAAAAAAAAAAGAATCTAGATCTACTTTTTGCCTTTTTACATTTTGTTTTCTTCCTAGCTCACATGGCCTTATTCCTCTGCCTAATTTCGACAGCTTGCTGGTCAAATAAGACCTACATACTTTGACATTAAGTAATATAACACATGGGAAGGTGAGTCACCATGTTTAAAGCCTTTTATGAACTTTAAAAGCAAATTTTACTAGTTTTTGCTCTCAAAATCGGCCCGTATAGAGTGCCTTGTTGACTAGTCTCTCCAACTGATTTAGAAGTTCATTTTAACCCTATTTAAGATTACCAATTCGTGGCATGTCAAAAACTACAAGGCAATTGCGTAAAACGCGTTTTCGTGACACCCGAAGGTGTGTTTTTGTGCTCTATGGAAATTTTGGGAAACAAATTGTTTTTATGAGTTCCAAGTGTTTTTAAACACTTATTATAGTAAATAAACATATACTAAGATATTAAATTGGGTTATATTGGGTTATATCAACCCGTGACATAATTTACGGGCCATCGGGACACACCCGGGCAAAAAGGAGCGCTAAGAAATACTCCTGAGGTTTTTGTTGAATTTTGAGAAACCACTTCGTGGGTTCTCTTTAGAATGATTAATAATGATGTTAGGAACTCTAAGAATTAATTTTTAGGAGTTCGTGCCACCTCGGCACTCCTCTGGACTTTTCGTGCTTTAAGGAGCAGGCGTGAGCACTCCCGAGCATTTTGCGTATTTGACTGAATATAGCCTAGGGAATATGTTTATATATTCATATAGTGAGTGTATGACCATTTGGTTTAAGTTTTAGAAGGTTATACAAGGTCATGCTTGATCACATGTTTCTAAGGCGTTTTAGCGTTTATGGAGAACCGACTATTTTTACGTAACGTTCTCATGCATGGGTTTGCATGCGTACGTGAAATGATTTATATTTGAATTATTTTCCATTAAATAATGGTTTAATAATATTAATTAGATTTGGGGTATTTCAGGAACCATTACGTATACACACAAAACAAGTATACAAAGTCCACAGTAAAACAGGTACTAAACTGACGAAATCAAGGAGAAACCACTAAACGACTTGGTTTAAATTGGAATGAGCAACATGCTATTTCATGAACAAAGTATCTAAAGGTTGTAAATATATTAAGGACATACTTAAACTAGCCAAAACAAATTGCATAATCAATGTGAACCCGGAAGCACATAAAATGGTGTTTTAAGGCATTTTTGGCTATGTAACATACCTAACACATGGTATAAGTCCTTATGAACGAGATTAATGCATCTAATATTACATAAATACAAGGGAGAAACAAAAAAATTAGGGTCAAACATTGACCTAGGCTGGCCGACATGGGCATGAGTCATTAAAGGTGTTAAAATTCAATTTTTCTTACTTTTCACCTACCGTACCTTTCCATGAGTGCCTTGTCACATTTTCCCCTGAATAATTCATCAATCATACACTCTTTCATCCTTCTTAGAGCTCCCGAACTCGTGGCTCCTCCTCCCTTTGGAGAAACTCCATGAAAACACCATTTAGCTAGATTAGAACCTTAAAGAACACCTTGTCTTGCACAGATCATAACTTTCTCATCTTAAGTCCAAATTCCAAGCTTGATAGCTCGTTGGAATCCTATTTCAGAGATTTACGTCCATATCTCATGGGTGTCCAAACTCTTAGGAAAAACCACGAAGCAGTTCCTTTGATTCTCGAGGTAAAACATTGCCTTCTTGGAAACTCTTTGTTCTTTGATTTTCATCAAGGCCGAGTGCCTAGGGTTACTATCCCTTCTTATTCTTCATCTTATTCTATGATTTTGGAGCCAATTTATCTAGCAAATTGCTGTCACAATTTCTAAGAAAATCAAGCTTAATATTAAGCTAAAGGTTAATATACAAGGTAAATCCTACAACTACCTATTTCAAGGTTCTAATTGTTGATCTATATATGATCTAACAGGTTATTTATTTTGGTTATGATTGCCGAAATTATTAAGTGTTAGATTTAACTTTTAACACATTAAGTGTTAATAAATTGTAAATCTAAAATTAGATTTATACTCCTTATGATATAAGCTTCAATATAAGCTATCATAATATACAAGAAAAATTCATATACTATGATTTTTATTATGGCCAAAAATTAAGGGGTTGTAATTAAGTTAGGAAAATTATCTAACTTAGTTAAATTAAAGGAATTAGAGTAATTATGTAACGCCCCTATTTACAATAAATACAGCGGAATAAAATCTCTAATGGCGATTACAGACCATCGGGCTCCAAACACCCGGTACCAACCTCACCAGTTACAACCATTACAATTAACTAAGTTACGGTCTGAACTCGAGAAACTTAACACGATAAAAATACAGATAAATTACAACAACTCTCCGCAAATCCTAGTCCCATCCCAAACGCTCATTCACTTCGTGGCCACCTGTAAATCAATTCGTACCTGCAAGATGAAACCAAGCAGCCCACCCCGAAAGGGGCGGGTCAGTTACCTGGAATGGAACTGATACTAATCTCCAAAACAGAACTTTAAAAAAACCCTTTAAACAAGCAGTAACTTGGAATCAATATTTAAAACAAAACAGAGAACAAACACTCTAAAAATCACCAAGTCAAAAATAGCAAGTCAAAGATAAAGTCAACAATAGAAAGGAAAGTTAGTAACAAATTCACACCATGAGTTAGTGAGGGTCCATTGCCTTAGTTAGAATAAGTTCCAGTTAGGAGTAGAAAGTCCAAGTAGTCTCCAGGACTAGGAATGATTGGTAGATAATGAAGAATCCAATAACCCAAGAGTAGAATAAACCCCAATGCCGAATACATCCTTTCAGGACAGGGGATATACAGCCCCTCTCTGTTAACTACGTCCACGAAGGACAGGGGATATACAGCCCCTCTCTGTTAACTACGTCCACTAAGGACAGGGGATATACAGCCCCTCTCTGTCTACAACGTCCACTAAGGACAGGGGATATACAACCCCTCTCTGTCTACAACGTCCACTAAGGACAGGGGATATACAGCCCCTCTCTGTCTACAACGTCCCTTTTGGGACAGGGGATATACAGCCCCTCTCTGTTGCCGATGAAGACGTGCGCACGCCACCCAAACAAGACCCAGCTCATGGATGAAACGATATCCAGAGTCAAGAAGAATTTCCAAGATTGACTTTTTCCCAAATTCCCACTAGATCACCAACTACCCAGAGCAATACCAAAACACTCAGTCCTACAGAGTGCAGAAGCGTAAACCCTAAGCAGTCAATGTCTAACGGGGCACCAAACAGTAGGAACCAATACCCAAGCGAGTTTTACATCCAAGGCTCAGTTAGTCATACAGGCTGAGTTAGTCACACAACCATCTCCTTTTTTTAGAAATTCCTCTTTAAGTCAGTTAGCGTTTTCCAAAACATTCCACAAGTCAATCAGCAAAAAGATCGGAGTACGAGAAATCGTACAAAACATTCCATAGAGTCCAAAACACAACAAGCTGAGTACGAGAAATCGTACCTGGGTAACGCTGTAGCAGTTCTAATCAACTTGCGTAAACAATCAATAGTACTCTGAAGAATATTAAAGGTAATCTATCATCAACCACTTGTAGCCTATGTTACGCTTAAATAAACTCCTTACTCTTATTTCAAAGTCTCAATTATCCTTTAAGCCCTCACTTAAATGTTATGTATAATCTTTGTGTTATCTGAGAACGTTGTATAGCCCAAGGTGGTAAGATCAAGGAATGTATTCGATCAACATTTGCTAATTGTCCACTCCTATCCACTTTATTCATACTTAACCACAATCCTCACATTCAAGACATTTGAGACCTCTATATCATAAATGTGTTTATGTTATATAATTAAATATAAGAATTTCGATAATAATCTTAAGCTCAATACCTTTATTCTTAATTTAGAATAAACATTGTATTATGACCTATGATGGACTCATCTCTGGATACTATACTATTATCTCACAATGTAAAGATTATGTATTTAAACAATATCCACTAGACAACCCATTATGATTAAGTCTTCCCCTTAACTTAGTTAAGATCTACATCTTGTATATTGGAATCGTAGTGTTGTAGACGCGTTTTATTATAACTTAATTGAACTGCTAAACTCAATTATCTCATCTTTAGTTCAGAATGATTTTTAATTACAACCATCTAATAAACTTGTCATAAGATGTTAAATTGCTTCTCATCCTGAATAACTATACTATAGTTAACTTAGATTTAACGAATTAATCTTACATTTAGTATTCACAAGGTATATTATATGTTGTATTATTACCTATACAATAAGGTGTTTTATAACCTTTTATGTATCCTTACTTACATTTAATTTCCTAAATGTTTTATTTTTACACACATTCTCTCTATAGACTATGTATAATTCTTTGCACTAAACTTCATTAAACTTAAGCCTTAAATATGTTTTAAATTGTTTTAAAAAACCTAAGGTTTCAAAGGAATAACCTAATAAATAAATTTCCTTTATTGTATTTAGGATGGACAATATATCTACATAGAGTAGAATTTATCAAAGAATCAAATTCTGGGTCGTAAGTGAAATTGTTAATTATTTAATAAGATAATCTACTATGAAAATTCCCATATTTTATATTCAAATAACCTAACATTATTCCCATTACCGTAAAGTATCAATATAATATCTGATGTAACTTAGTTTTATCTGACAAAAGGTTCAAAGGTTTTAAGTATCAAATTCCTATTTATAAACCTTCTATAAATTCTAACTACCAAATACCTCACTTCATTGTAAACTCACATCCTAAGTATTGGTAATAAATGTTATAAATGTATTTCATATGGCTTATCTAATGCCAAGAAACTTAAGGATTGTTATTTAGATAAATTTCCAAATCATAGTTTAATATAGTTTTATATCATAACCCTTTTAATGATTTTATCTTAAAACATTAAGTTATATTCCAATACCATAAATGTTAAGAAATGATTAAATCTAGACTTACTAATCCACCTCACATTTAGATGTAAAAGTATTTTATTTATCTTATTATGGTTTATATACTAAGAATATTTAGATGTAATCGTATTACATTTGTTTATCATTAATTATAGAATAAGATCTATTTGTGCTACATTTTATGTAATCTAAACACAATTTTTCCTAAGTTTTAACGTATTAATTACTTAATCCCAATTTTAGATTTACATCCTGGTTATTGACAAATAATACTATACATGCATTTTAATATGGTTATATATAAACCTTGGAAATCCAAGATAACTCTTTAAGCTCAATTTCATAACCACAATTCAATACTAGCTCATATAATATTCTTTTAATAGTATTATGTATAGGTTTAGTTTAACTTATTAATTCCTTCATATTCTATTTGCTATAAGGTATTTTATGTCTTTTATTTATTTATGTATTTATCGTATATGTACACTAGGATTTATTCAAGACATTCTTTATGTAGTTTTATTGCATTTAATTATTTATATTAACTTTTACACATATCCACATCCGAAATATGGTTTATAAAATAAAGTATTTTCCTTAGTTTCAATTAAGTATATTAACCACCCTATTATATAACTAATATACATGTAGATTAATTTAGTTCCTTGATTTAACCTAAGTTACTATTTTATTCCTTTTATATATATGTATAGAAATATATATATATATATATTTTCCTTAGTTTAAATTAAAAATATTAACTCCCATATAGTATAATAAATAAAACGTAAAAGTAATTATATTCCTTGATTTACATAAGTTTCTACTTAAATATGTATATATACATATATGTAAATAATTTTACTTCTATTAAAAACTAATACCTAAACATTTATAAACTTACTGTTATAAAATGTTAATTTAGTGTTCCATATTTTCCCAGCTTAAAAAGTTTATTAACAAACCATACTTTAATTTTTGGTTACATTAAAAACCATATATTATAAGTTATTCTTATGAAAAACTCATAAACACAAATTTTAAAACCTTTTACCATTGCCCAAAAATTCCCAAATTTAATATACAGTAACTATAACATTTTAGACATATTATAAAATTTTTATTTCATAAAAATATCTTTTTAATTTAGCCAAATAATTCCAGAAAACCCGTAACTTGCAAAAATCATAACTTATGTTTAAAAACTCCAAAACCATATTAATTTACATCAAAATAAACTAGATTAAATAAGGAATCTATGGTTAAATTTCAAGTCAAAATACATTCGGGAAGATATTTAAATTAACCCAACAAGTTAGGACTATTTACTGGAATTTTATAAACTTATAATAATTATTTAATAGCACGATCTAATCTGGACCGTCCAATTCTTTAAACTCCGATCGGACGGTCCCTGAAACCCAAGTTCTTCAGCGACTACCATTCGACCCCCGAGTACTAAATCGACAATTTCTCCTAATCCACAGAACGAAATTGAGTGATTCTTGTTTCTATGGATTCGAAATCGAATTCCGGTTCTATTGATGCCAATTTCCCCAATTATAATGCAGTGTTCATCGAGTTTCGAATTCAATTCGAAGGTTAGGGTTTATATCGGGTACAATATACGATTCGGGAATAATTCCTACAAATTCTCCTAATCTAACACATAATTGACTAAATTGGAACATGGATTAGGTCGGAAACACGACAAGGTTTGACAAAAACGGAGCAATTGATCGGAAACTTACCGGAGTTGTGCGAATTTAGTGAAATCGAATTCGGGAAAACTGGAAAAATATGAACTTTGAGCAGTTCGTGGTGCCAACTTCGAAGATCTATAACTAGCAGTACAAAACGAGTTAGGCTATGAGTAAGGGCTCATTGGAAAGAGCAAACGTAGGTCTACGCATTGATAGCAAGAACTAAACCTAACTCGCACCACACAAAAAGAAATTGAAGTCGCAAAACACGAGTTTACCTTACAGTTTCGGTATGATTTTATGTGCTGGTGAAACCGAAACTTTAGACGCCTTACTCTTCCAATCGGTTGGGAATTAGCTTAGGCCATAAACATGAAAGTTTTAGAGGAATTAGAGCTCTTTAAAACGAGCTAAAGAACATGGAATTTGGATGAGTAATGAAGAAGTTATGGCTGATCGAATTTACCTGATTCGAAGAGAAAACTGGAATTGCAGTTTCGGTTTTTGCAGGGTGGCTACTTTGACTCGATTTTCCGGTTGATTCAGAATGAATTAGGGTTTGTATGAGTTATAGTTGTTTAGAGGGAATGTAGGAGAAGACAACAAAGAAGACGACATTGAAAAATATGGAGAGATGAATGAGATATAGCCGTCTAAAGTTAGGGCAAAGTATGGAAAACCGTTACCGAAATTCAAGGGATAGAATCGGCTAAGTGTTGGCGACCCATTACAGAGTGACACGTGGCATCTCTTAAAATTTTGGCTCTAAACTTCAATCTATCATAACTTTGGCTAGGATGATCCGTTTTTGACGTTCTTTTTATCGATCTTCATGGTTTTCCATAACGTATTTATTGGTATAGGTTTCATGGTCTGATTTGACCATTCTCAAAAAGTCAACCCTAGCAAGGCTTAATAAGCTTTAAGGTTTCTAGGATTTTATATTGACTTTTATATTTCAAAACAATGTTCCAACACTTCTTAAAATCTTTATAATATAATTGGAGTGTTTTGAAATTTTCCCAAGATTTATTGACTTATAAATCTTATTATTAAATTCATAATACTATATAATAATATATAATAATTAGGGTTAAATAGGAGAAAACCCCTAAATAAATTTCATAATTCCATATAATAATTTAATATTCATAATTCCATATAATAATTTAATATTCATAATTCCATATAATAATTTAATATTCATAATTCCATATAATAATTTAATACTTAATAGTATTATTAAAGGTTTAATAAAAGAAATCCCCTAAATTAATTTAAATTAATTTAGGGGTATTTCAAATTAAGAGTAAAATGTAAAATTTAAGAAGTTTTGGTATCATATTGTGATTGCCGAAAATATATAAGGTTAGTATAGAATTTTTGAGAGTTTAGATGGTGAGAAAATAATTGTATAATTAAGTTTACAATTTATAAAAGGATTATAAGGAATTTATAAGGTTTTTGGTATATTTAAAAGTTAATAAAGGATGGTATATATATATATACTATAACATTAGATAATTAAATCTGGTGATTTAGAGATGTTTAAAGTGATTTTTGATGTTCAAAAATCTGTAGGTAAATTAATTACGAAAATTAGAAATTAATTGGAGTTAAATTGGTTAATAAATGAATGAATGAACCACAAGGGTAAAATGGTAATTTTACTGGTCAAACGTGGTCAAACATGGTCAATGACAGTTTATAAAATATTTAGATGAGTTAGAATAAAAATTATAGCAAAAGATTAGGTAATAAAATGTTTAAGGAATACAAAGTTAAGATAAGTTAACTTTAGGGGTAATATTGTAAATTCTTGAAAGTTAGGGGGTTTGACCGTAAAAGACTGGTCAAACTTGGGTATATTTTGGTAATTGACCAAAAGTATAGAAGAAATTAATTAAGAAAGACTTTGGAAGAAATTAGAAATAAAAATAACAAGTTTAGAACTTATTATGAGAAAAATAGAAATTAAAAGAAAACTATGGGTAAGGAATGTAAATAACACATTTTTATGTGTTTAAAAGGTTAAGGAAATTAAATAAAGAATTTAGAAACAAGTTGTAAAAGAAACAGAGTTAACACGGGGTTAAACGAGACCCGTATATAACTTGGGGTATACGAGAGGTATACCCGTAATTTAAGAAAAATAGAAGAAATCAATATTAAAGGATTTTTAATGAAAATATAAGTTAATTGGAAAAAGAAATAAATACGTATGATACGGAGTATCATACAGACGTATACGAAAAATTTTGGTATACATGAATAGTACCCGTATACGTGAATAGTATCCATACACATGAATAGGAAATACGTATACGTGAACAGTAAAATACGAGACGAATACGTGAATTGTGAAATACGATGAATAGTCAAATACGAGGCCGTATAAATGAATAGTAGAATACCAGACCGTATAAATGAATAGTGAAATATGGATGAATAGTGAAAAATACGAAAACCTAATACAAGGTTCGTATAAGTCTAAAGTTGCTAACTGTGCAACTAAGTAACTGCTAACGACGTTAGTATGTTAATGAATTAGAATTAAGCTTGAAAACGCTCCTAAATAAACAAACCCGTTTAATGGTAAACTATTACACCCGGGTTAACCTAGAAAGAGGTTTAAGTTGAAAAGAGAACCAAACTAGTTCTAAGACACATGATACTAATACTAGTTCTGGTTACAATTCTAGATAGTCAGAGGCGTTCGGCGGATTAGGCGAACGTGGTATTAAGAGCTAGCCAATCTCCGGTGTACAGTATGGTTTTCTTGTAGCCTGCTTGCTAACGAGATGTCCCTCGGCTTGTGTGCTAATTGTTTATATGTTCGGACTAAACAAGATAAATGCACGAAAACAGATTACTGCGTTTTCCTTTGTGAATCGTATTGTACTATACCGTCTTTTCCTTGAGCTCGCGTACTAACTTCGATTAGTAATAACGCACGTAAGAGACATAAGATAATGATTTGAGATTCGCAACGTTCCCACGTACGAAAACGTCTAACATTGCACAATGGTGCATGAACATGAACACTCCCTAATATTGATTGGTTAATATCCGGAAGAGGTTTAACTAACAAGGATTGTCTTTGAGACTTCTACTAACTGGAACTTGGGGGTGAGGAATCGGGGACTGACTCCGGTCATGCATGTTAAGGAAGGAGGTCGGCATCGACATTAGATCCGTCTTCCGTTTGGCTTGTCTTATGACTATTCGCCTAGAGTCGACAAATAGACTCGACCACCACGGATGAACAGTTCGAGGTGGGAGGCAAATTCAGTTGGCGCAGGAGGGTTAAGCCTACACCCCTCATAATTTAAGAAATATTGTTTATTTAAACTGGTGGAGCTGATAACTCACTGGCTAGGGTTAATAACAACCCGACAAAAATAAACAACGAACTAAGGTACAATCAGTTCTAATTAAAGAAACTGCTGGAAAAAAAGGAATAAACAACGTTTTTATTTGTCTTTTGCAACGCTTTATAACCGTTTTTTACGCCGGCGACGCAAATGGTCGAGCCTTTTAAAGAACGTGTTGTAAGCGTTATTTATACATTAATTTAAAGAACGCTTATCGCTAAAGCGTTATTTAAAGCGGGTAAGGGGGCGGGAATCTACGAGGCATAAAGAACGCTTCAAGGTGAAAGCGTTCTTTATGTCCGACTATAAAAAACGCTTGTTTACTATAAGCGTTCTTTATGAAGATTTATAAAAAACGCTTATCAAGACAAGCGTTCTTTATGTCATTTGGCGCGAGAGTATAAGAAACGCTTATACATATAAGCGTTTCTTATATGGTCTTTTTTATATTTTTATTTTTTATACAATTTATTACCCTCCGCGTAACACAAAATTAAAATCACAAAATCATTCAAAACCTTTTTGCATTGTATATACCATATCAACCAAACTGGTGAATTTTAATTAATATATAGATCAATAACAGTACTCTTGTTTGCATTAATATTATATACCAGCTAGCGCACATACGCTTAAGTGTAGTATCGATCAACTACAACATTTGTAACTAGCTAGTTAACCAAAATACTAAAAATGGTTCAAGTACTTCGATCATAACATGTACAATACAACCATTTGAAAAAAAGAAAAGATAGACTCATGACTTCCTCTGATCAATTTAGTGCTTTCAACACATGTGTGCGCCCTCTCCTTATTGACAAACTTCAGATCGATCGACTTGTGAATAAGTGTTGAGAAGAAATCAACAAGCTGCACAATATAATTATAAAAGCGATTAAGTGCACCATTTAAACTTATCCAAACATGCACAAATAATTAAAATCACCAATTCAAACACAAAAGTACTTATAATACGTACCTGAGAAGAAATTTCCAATTCGCTAAGACAGTTGTTACCTCTATTGAAGATGAAAGTACCGACGATCATGATGATTCTTTTGCTGATACAAAGGAGACAGAAGAAGAAAAATATGGTACAAAAGAGACAGAGGCAGATATAGATGAAAGGATGAATGAGAACTCAGAAACAGAGAGGTTGAAGAAATTGGCTAAATAGTTAAGAAAGGCTTCCACGAAGTAGAGTCCAGTGGCGATTAACGAATTACCGGCATACTTCATGACCTTGAATGAAGAAAACAGTTTTCTAGAGTAGTTGTATCAGAAGGATAAGAGGAACCTTAGTCGATTATATGGTGGCATGGGGGACTATATGAAGATAAAGTGGTACCAGATCGCCCAGTTGATGAGTTTCATGACTTATGGATGGAAACGGAGGTGGAGAAGGTAGACACTTCTCCATCTTCATTTTGTATTGGATTCGCATCTTCTTTCAGTTTTGAACATCGATAGGTCGGAGAATCTTCAAACATTTGGACATGAATGTCTGTAGATTGCATGCAGTCAATTGGAATACTAGCCACACATTGTTAATGTGGGGTGCATCATACCTTTTGAAAAAAACTAGATGAAAAACTCTTGGCAATTAAAAAGATTTAGAGATTCCCCCTAAGTATGATTCCCCCTGAGTTTGCATGTTAAGCGACTTTAAAAAATGATAGCAATAAGTGACAGTTTTTATGCACAATAAGTGACAGCTTTTATGTTATATTGTAACCTTAGTAGATAACTTTCTACTATGGTTATAGTATAACATAAAAGCTGTCACTTATTTGTGCATAGAAGCTGTCACTTATCAATAAGTGACAGCTTCTATGCACAATAAGTGAAATACCCCAAACCAAAGTATGCTAAGTAAACATCAATATATGATGTAGTAAGGCTAAAATATGCCTTAGAAACATTGGTAGACAATTTAATCCAAGGAAAACACAAGAAAACGCCTTAAGGGCAATTTAGGCAAAAATGTGCTTTAAGCTTGGAGTGACTTTGATTAACACCAAAATACCATTATAAGATCTTATTAACATGCTAATGGACATGTTAAATCAATTACCAAAGAAAACCAAGCTCAAAAACAAGCTTAAACACACAATGTGCTTTAAGACTCCTTAAAACACCTTTTTGAGAAATTGTCTTAGAAATGAGTTTTGAGTGGCTAAATGCCCATGATTACACCTTAATCAACATTTTTACTAATTAGTATCACATTAGGAAGTCTAAATCAATGAGAAATCAAAATTTTCACAAATTTGTGCACTAATTTGTGAATAGTGCCAAATAGTACCTAGTTTAAACCTTTGGTCAACATAAGTCAATAAATTGGTCAACAAAGACCAAAAGCCTCTTATTATTAAAGGGGGGAACGGTTTTTGAAGTGGTGACACACCACATGTGCTAGTAAGTAAGGAAAGAGGAGGAAAAGTGAGTAAATTCACTATTCACCTTTTATAAAGCAAAATATCTTACTTTAGCTACCTCTCTCCTCCCTTCTCTTCATTTCCCTCTTCCTCCATCGTATTCTTCTGCTATCTCCCAGTGGAAAACCGTTCCAAGCTACAGCCATGGCACCCTCATCTTTAATTGCTCACCAAATACTCATTTTAGCTCCAAATCGAAAAGTAAGCATAGATTTCTCTTAGTTAGATCAAGGCCTTGCTACCTATCTTTTCAAAATTTGAAAAGCTTCATTTCGGATCCATGAGAAAACGCCATTGAAGGGGGAAAAACTATCTTGAGGTGTTCATTGTCTTCTCCATTCATTCTAGGAAAGGAAAATGTAAGAAAAACCATGTTTCCACCACTTCTTCTACATGGCCGAAATTTACTACTCATGGGGCTTGGTTTTTATGCCTTGTTTTAGCTTGTTTTATTCACCAAGGACTAGTGGAGGTCCTCGTTCATTCAATGCCCAAGTCTACCTTGAGACTTCAAAGGTAATCATCCACTTTTATACCTTAGAACACATGTTTAACCTAGGTTTTCATTCCTTAAGGTTAGTGTGTTGTTTAGTACTCATGAGAGTCATTGAATATTGGTTAGAACATTGGCAAGGAGAACTTGATTGGTGGCTGAGACTCATTCAAGAGAAGGTCTAAGGAGGAAGTTAAGATAAGCTTGATA
>CM041782.1:9349487-9392285 GCA_023374045.1 Limonium bicolor | reverse complement strand
TATACCACGCGCTGACGGCGCCGCGATGATGTCGCATTAAATAATAATAACCACATGCTCAAGCCATAAACGTTAGTATGTTAGTACCAATTAGGTTTGAACAGAAAATGAATACCAAGCTAAAACCCACAGTCGTATTGTATGTTTACAACAGACGAAGGGTAGAAGCGAGCATTACAAGAGATACTCTAAGCTGGAGATTAGATACTCCATGCAAACCGCAATGGCGGATAACCGTCCAATCGACTGGTACATGGTGCGCAACAAGCGACCATTATAATAACTGTTAACCGAATTATGCTGGTGAGAATCAGAAGGTGGAAGAATAGATAAACAAATGGATTCCCCTAATGGAGAAGAGGGATGAACCATATATGCGGATACTAAAATACCAACACACGAGAGATACGAGTTCACACTAGCAAAAGCGGACCTGCAAGGTACCCAAAGAACGAACTCATTCCAGAGGGAAATAACTTGGAGTCATGAGGCGCCAGTTAGATGCGCATATCAGACTCGTCTTAATACTTTAGAGACAACTATTGCAAGCACTAGATACTAGAGCATAGCTCGACAACACTTATACCGAAAGTTAGTTCGGTAGGGTGGCATGAACTCATGGGGATATACCATGAGCATGTATAGCATTCAGGAGGACTGAATAGAATGGCTAGTCGAAATAATAAGCGTGTGTGACTAACGATACCACGCAGTCAAATAAATTACTCCATCCCCATAATTGTGGAAGACCGTGTAGAAAACACCGTCACATGAAATTAACACCTAAAATGCGTAAACTAACCATATAGTAGGTGGGCAGACTGCTTGCGGAGCGAGTGGGCCCATATTGCTTAGGTTTGACGTACCTAACTGGTTTGGGGAAACAAATGATATGTTTACACCTACCGATCAAACTGTATATGAATATACATACACCTAACCAAGATAGATAGTATAACCTGAGGGGCTAAAGCCCGACCCCATAAAAAAAGGGGTAATGAAATATGTAGCACATAGGTGCACGAATAATCCCACTGGAATGGAACATCTTGAACTTATTTCTTCACGATGATATATTCATAGATTACGTGGGCGTAATCATTTTTAAGGGGGGTAGAGCGATTAAAATATACCGTACGTAGGAGTACGTAGCGCATGGTACACATGCTGCAAACTATTATTGTACGTAGAGTACAAGTGTCATGGTTGTGTTATATTACTTGAAGTAATATTGTAACACCCCCGAATAAACATTCAACAGTACAAAACCAACTCCGGTCATATTGCATGATAACTAAGCAGCGGATTCTCGATATCTTTCGGGTGCTACAGATGCCAACCACCCACGTGGTTGACAGACCACACTACCAATACTAAGTTACGGTCTGCATGACTGGAACATCCCTCAACCAAAACTTTTATACAATATAAGATACAAATCTGAATACCGAGTGTCTACAACAAGAATACCAAATCATAAACTAAGAATTACATCTCGGGTTTAGTATCAACCCATATATTACATGTGCTACTACAAACTTAAAGGTCGTGCCCCGGTGGACTACCCCCATGGTAGTCACCCTGCCTACACTCCGTCGCGATCCAGATGATCACCTGTAAAAATAAAGGACTCAGCAAAACTATGCCGAGTATGAACGTGTGAAGCCCGCATGTTACCGGGCTACACGACTACTTGGTCGAATATTATTAAGTCCAATTTACATGCCATGAATAAGCAGTAACACACAACATGAAATGGCAACACACCAATTCACAACACGCTGAGCACAGAGACAGCCACAAGCACATCATCACAATCACAAATAGAGTGTGCCATAGAATACAAGTGATGACGATCCTCACAGCGGGATCCTATAAGTGTTGTGTGTTTTCATTTCTTTTCCTTGTTTCCATAATGTGTATTCTTATTCTCTTTCCTTGTTTCCATAATGTGTATTTTCATTCTCTTTCCTTGTTTTCATAATGAAAAGTATTTTCATTCTCTTTCCTTGTTTCCATAATGTGTATTTTCATTCTCTCCCCTTGTTTTCATAATGTGTATTTTCATTCTCTTTCCTTGCACCCGGTCTAGGGATATGGTTTAGATCCCGTGACCATATAGTATGGGTGCTCATCTTTCCCTGGTTCTCGTAGATTAACGGTGTGTTCTTCTGTTACCGCACGTTGGAGGACGTCTCCTCCTTAGTTCATACCTTTGTTCATACCATAGTTCATATCTCCATTCCCGGCGTCGTACGTCGAGAAAGAGGGTTCGTCTTTTAGACCCCAGATTATGCTCTTCAATTAGCTGATCCTCCAATCCCGACATCAGGTCGAGACAGAGGGGTCATCTCTTGACCCCAGGTCATGCTTCCCAAAATTGCCAATCTTCCAATCCCGGCGTCGGTCGAGAAAGAGGGTTCGTCTTTTAGACCCCAAGATGCATTCCACAATAGTCGGTCGAAGGATCTGATGCAGATACCAACTCCCGATCATCCATACCGCGCGGCCCGAGATGTTGTCTTCCCGGGTTATTCTCATGTTCCACCAGTTGATATTTACTTATTATAAGTCTTTTCTTTTTGTTCAGCTTGACACCATTGTGGGTGTCGATAGCAGTCCCCAATAGGGCATTCACTTATCGTAAATAATTTGACACCATAGTGGGCGTCCTTGGGAGTCCTCCATGGTTAGAGAGGAGTTTTCCTTTATATAAGTAGTTTCCTTATTCGTTTGTATTATTCATTAGGTTTCGTCCCGTAGTTTACATAAACGGGGAGTGACTAAGTTACTGTGTGTACGCAAGTAAGGTATAACAGGTATAGAGCAATCAATACCACAATTTAAATGAACAGTCCATTTCATAATTCACACAAGCACACCGCAAGCAAATAAGCAAGATAAACAAACAATCCATTTTCATGCTTTAGTCTTGAAGTCATTGGCAAACAAGGCACACAGCACACAAGCCGTGTAACACGGCAACATACGAACCACACATGTCCATACCTGGATCAGAAGCAAGTAGTCTCACACACGGAGTCCTGGTCGGAGTTCGCTACGGCCCTAGCGTTAATTACAAACAATGTGTCAGTTTATTATTTTATGTGACGACACTTGTATCGTATGTTATCACCTAGGTATGTTGTCACATGCTTAGTTTTATTGACTCTTAGAACTTCACATGCATTAATCCTAGGCTCAACTTACTCCTAGGACACTCACCGTGCCAACTCACACGTTAACTAAGTCATTTCCTCTAGCTAGTGCTTTAGAGTATTATAAGCACTAACATGTAACAAGTTTATCTCAGGTGGGTTTTAATTTTCCTAAGATGTATTCCTTCGTTAACTAATTAGCCATGTCATCAGCTCATTATCCACACAATGACTCCTAATATATTTATGGAGTTCACTTATACCGTGACACCAAGTTTCCAAAACCGAAACAACGTTCTCGTGTACAACCTTATCTTATCACACTTTTAATGTATCTAACAGTGTCTAAAACTTCCCAAAATGTTTCCCCCTCTAGCTATATATGTATATTAGTACTGTTATGGGTTCATTTTCGAATCATTACAGCCTTCTTAGCCCATGGGTATAACAGTCACAAGAGGTAGCAGATTATCGAAATCTAACTTCCATTTAACCCTGCTGTTTGAGGTATTTAATTGTTTTCTAATTCCTCCCAACCTATCTACCCTCTTAGGTAGTTGAATTAGCAGGGTTCTAAGCTCATTTTCAGACCCAACCAACACTCTTTCACTACCTGCATTTCAGTTATACAGAAACCTCATTTACTGAAAAACAAACTGGACACATCATCTGTGTATCACCTCTCCTACCTTTCATTTAATCAGTTAAGCTCACTTCTAATTCCCCCCAAGTGTTTATAACTCTAGGTAAGCGTATTATCCAGGTACTAGGTTCATTAGCAGGTCATTACTCCATTAACCCTTCTGTAAGGTAGTCATACAGAAGCTACCGGTTATTGGAAATCTGAAAAGAGAAAGAAAAACAGAATCTGTACAGTTCTTCTTCATTCCCTCTTGTTAAGTTGTTAAGTTGATTTCTAACCTTCCAAATGTTTATACCAGCTTAGTTGAGCATATTAGTAATGCCTTAGATCCATTATCAGACCATTACACCTTCTTTAACTCCTCTGTAGGTCGTTTATACAGAGAACAATTCTCACAGAAACTGAAACACTGAAATCATAAAACTGTTACATGTTCCTGATAATTTCTCCTAGATTCCTTTCTGGTTATTCACGAGGTTGAGTTTCTAGTTCCCCCTTAATTGTGTAATCACTTAGTTGCCTGATTAGTCAAGGTTTTAAGCTCAGTACTAAATCCCAAAACAGTACTGCTAGTGTTACTGAAACAACTGTAAAGTGAGAACAACAAGAATCTGATCACTTCTCTTCATCATTTTTTTTTTGTTCACCTATTGGCTTTACACTTTCCCTCATTTGACTACTCACTTAGCCAAGTGTATCCCCAAGTTTATACTCCTACACAAACCCCAAAGTGACATGGTTACAACTCTGAAAACTTCATTATACAGAAAGCAACTTATAATTGAGACCTGAAACGAAAATCTGTATCTTTTCTGTCATTGTTTTCTGTTGCAGAGCAGGTTTTCCTTTGCTTCTACCCAGGTGTGTCCCCATTTACTAAGAGTGTTATTAGGAGTTTAAATCCAAAGTTGACTCACGACAACAAGGCTGTAATCTGATGAGTTAATGTACGGAAGATATCATATATCAGAGACGAAACAGTGAGGCTTCTTCCCTCTTCTGTTTTCTTTTCTGCTTACTGCTTGATTTCTATTTTTCACCGGTTGGCCTTAGCTTCCTAGTTCAGTGCTTTAATTTAATCCCAACCTCATGCCCACTAAGAGTACCCCTTTGAGAAGTGTTTAATACAAACCTGAAACCGACACTGAAACTTTGGAGCTGATGCATTCCATCGGGTCTCTTTTTTTTTTTTCTTTTTACTCTTTGATCAGGATTTAAACTCTCCTCAACTGGAATACTCACTTAGCTAGATGCATTATCAAGCTTCCTAATTCAGAACAAACTCACAATCTCCTAGGCACCCTCTCTGAAACACTTTACTCAGAAACCGGGATCTATGAAAATGGAGAACCTGAACTGAGCATGAATTGGTACACATTTTTTTTCTTTTTGTCTTTCTATTTCACTCATCGATTTGGTTCCTACTTTCCCCCTCATTACCTAGCCACTGGGTTAAATGTTTTATTAAGTTTTTTTTTAGGCTCAAAGCAAACCCAAAGCAATGCTGCCAATGTTACAGAAATCCACATACTGAACTGGGAAAAAAACTGAAAATTGAAACGCTAAATCTGTCACCTCCTCATCTTATCTTCTTATTCTGTCTATCTTCAGTTGGTTATTCATCCTCCTTTTTATCTGTTTTCTACTCTACCCAATGCACTTACCACTTACTAAGGTATTTTATAGATCTCTCATTGGCAACCCAATACAGCTCCTTCAAAGCTTTCGGTACCAGATCATACAAAACTGAAAAGGAAATGAAAACTGAAAACCTGGATCTATAAAACTGATGTATATATATTTTTTTTTGTCTATCTGTTTGTTCTCAGTCTATCCTTCAATTCATCCCCACGGTACTCACCACTCAATTCAGTGTTCTAGTTTTGTTTTAAACCCAATACCAACTAAACAACATTCTGGAAACTCTTGCACAGAGGAGAGAAACCGGAAAACAGAATTGATGAAAACTGATACATGTTTCTGTTGTTTCGAGTTGCGAACTGTGGTTTCATTCATTTTTTACTCTTTCCCCTAATCCCTCAGTTCATTTACACTCAGCCCCACGGTTTATTAAGCTTTTAAGTCAGTCACTAAGCAATCCTATCCTTTTAGATTACTTCAGGAAGATTGGTGTACAGAAACGGAAGTTACAAACTCTCGATCAGATTATCAAGTTTGACAGTGGTTGTTAAACATCAGATTGCACTAGTTTCCCCCTGGCTAAGTTGTACAGAATTGCCTGGCTTTTTACCAGCTCTTTAGTCGTGGCCTTTAGTCCCCTATCACTGGTTGTTAGATTCTCAGATGCTTAATACTTCATCCATACAAACAAGTACTGGTTCCTATTTCAGTTTTAAAACCCGACAGAAACTCCTCTGATTATGTAACAGGTTTGCATTTAGGTACTCTAGTTTTCCCTTGTCACTACCAGCCCATCTCCCTTGGATTAAACCTTCCTGATTTCAGCATTATTTTTTGCAGGGAGTTAAGCATTTAGAAACTCATTGCTAAAACTACCAGGTCACTCACGTATAGTTCACAACGTGCAGAAATTTCCTTTCAGTTTCTTGTTTCCGAATTTATCAAGGTATTTCAACCAGAATTTCACACCAGGTTAAGGACAGTTTTAAGGGTATGGATCGAGGTTACAACCTTAAGGTTTTGAAGTCGTTTTCCTGGGCAGTTTCCTTGATCTTTGGTCTATCTTTGCACCTAGACAGAAACAGATGCCTTGGTCAGTTCGTTGCTCACTTCCAAGTTAAACGCAAGAGTTAGTTGGTAAGATTCTCGGGAGTGTTTACCTTACTCAGGAGGGGGGTTTACTCCTTGGCTTTCATCTCTGTCTAAGATTGCGAACTGGTGGATGTTTTAAACATTTCACTGGCCATGCGGTTAAGGTAAGGAAAACAGAAGAAAGGTGAGGTCGTGACCAAGAAAGCAGAAAAGGCCAACAGAGACGTAACCGGTCTGATGTTCTCACCTGGGAAAGGTTTCTAACTGACGTGCTAGTTTCCTCGAGGTTTGTACTCTTGTGATGGTTCCCCCATGGTACTCTCGCATGCACCCAGAGAAACGCAAAGAGGAGTCATTGCTCAATTTCTCGGCGTCAAAACAGAGGACATAGAAGTGATTTAAAACAGCGGTTTACAGCTTTCTTGCTCTTACAACAGTAGGCTCACATGCACGATTTATGAGAAGGAAAAAGAAGTGGGTTAGGGGACTGGGAAAGGACCCACGAACCAGACAGAACAAGGAAGGAAAACAGATGTAAAGAGATACCCACACAGGGCCGGTAATATTTACCTTGCGCCAAAGCTCAAGCAGGGATGGGGTGGTTTCCTTGAGGGAACTGGCCAAACCGTGAGACGGGAAATCAAACCCATACATGCCTGCAGAAGTTCAGAGAGGTTTGAGTAAGAATTTTCAGCAGAACAGAACAAGGACAAGGTGGGAGGAATGGAAAATATATAAACTGCAACATTTACCTTGGTGTTGGATTGTGATGTACCAGCTTTTCAAGACTGGCGGAAAATCCAAAACTCGGGCATGCACGAGGAGAAATGGGGGGGCTTGCGCCAATGGACAGAGGGAATCTAAGATCTCCGGGACATGCAAACATCGAGCTGCAGGTGGGAGAAGTTGAAGACGCTTAGCTAATTGATCTTGGGTTTGTTCCAGTTTTTCTCAGCCGGTAACATCATGAGGTTACGAACGAGGAAGCTTGTACTCTGTACTCGCACCAGGCGTGAGGAACTGGGAGGATGTGAAAAAGTCGAGTGGATTTTAGTAGTTGCAGACGTACTGGCGAGAAGAACGGGGCATTTGTTTGGAAAGCAGGGAAAGTAGTTTGCATGGGCAAGATTAAAAAGAAATGGGTGGTCTGTTGATTAGGCTACAGACACACGCAAGAAGGAGACAAGAGGCAACCGTCCGAACAGGGACAAAATTAACATATGATGCTGTGTGAGAGATTAGTAATGTATAAGTAACTAGTCTACTATTGGAATCCAGAGACATTAGTTGGTAAACGCAAGCCTTTGCGTTATAAGGTTATTTGGTACGACTATTATGTGTCAATGAAACACGGAAATGTTTCGGATTGCATAACGGAACACACTTATTTCGTGTACAAATGCCCTAACGTGACTAAATTTATTTTGCTCAATTGCATTGATTAATGTCAGAAACCACTGAGTGCCAATACGTTTGTTACATAAGACTTGTTTATATTATCGAACATATGTACATCCCTTAGTATCGCAGGTTATATGTTATATCGTGGTCATATTAATGTGACCGGTTTATTGAACCTACCACAAATATTCATGATTTCATGCGTGTTAATTATTAGGGGTGTTTCAACCTACCCCCCTTAAAGAGACTTCGTCCCGAAGTCTTAATTCCTTAACCGATGTTCTCCATTCTCGTTTACCCTTCGGCCAAGTCCCCCATATCCTAATTCTCACTACCCAAGTGTGCTCATAAGCACTATGCCACATTAATGACTTCTCACAAGTTTTCATAGTAGTCCAAGGTAATAGCAATGTACCAATAACAATCTGCGGTGTAAACCACAGTACACAACATCCATTCATAACAGAGTGTACCTACACGTACCTACCATTCACATACACACAATCCAAAACACGTAACCCTACTAACCATCAACGTGTGGTTGTAGGAATACACATAGTGAAATGATCCAATCACAATTCCACAGTTTTACTTCACCCTTTGTGCTTATAAGCACCACGCCACATTTGTGGCTTCACCCAGTTATCAATAATATTTCGATGTACCAATAATATTTATGTACTACACTCATACCGACCAAGTGAACAAGTCATTCATTCCTGACTCCCATGCATTCAAACCAATCCACACACAGTTCACAAACATAGCAACCCAAACAACACCACAGAACGATCAATTACCCAGTAGAAACGCAACGCGCCTACCCCCCTTAAAAATGGATTACGCCCACGTAATCCCCATTATACTTTCCTAGAGCCTTGGTTCAAGATGTTTAATTCTTATTGAGCATTCTAGTTCCTATGCAATGTAACTCACAATATATTCTCATCGAAGGTCGGTCTTGACCATGCTAAGGGTTTAGTTTTTGTATTAAAAGACTCTTATCGGTTTCCGTACCGATCTTAGAAATGGGTTCGGGTTTAGGCTCTCTAGGTTTAAGGTATTGGTCGATAGATCACTCGTTATTCCAAAGGATCAAGGGGAATACGGCCCACCAGCTTCTGCTGTGCTACTCTGATTACCTTCGGGCTTAGTTTTCCCTTTCTGTACTTAGGAGGCCTTCTAGGCTTATACTGATATATTCTCTGTAGTAACGATTTAGTACTTATCATTTCTCAATGTTCTAATCATGTCATTGTTATGACCACGTGTTTATTTTATATAACCGATCGTAATTGCACGTTGACGGTTAGTTTACTCTCCTGGCATTTTTATTTATTTTATAGTTTGATTTGTATCGGCAACTTTGACCCTTATTTCAGCCCAACTATGGCATTGACACTGCTGGTTGACTTCAATCAGTTTCAGTCAGAAGGTTGCCGGATTATATGTGTTAGAAATACTAATAATTGTATACTGTTTAACTACTACCGGTTACATATTGCATTTTATTGCGATAGTGTATATTTTATGTGGTGACTCTTAGGTTATTAGTAACATCACACCATTCCTCCCCCAATTTCAAGTCTTAACATCTTTGTATGTGTTTGCTCTCTAGGTTTCGAACCATGTATACATTTTTTTTTTGTGATTTTATTATCTAATAGCAACACGCTTTCTTCGCACTTTACCAACCAATTTCATACAATTTGCCACCTATTTGTAGTTCGTGTGTCCACTTGTAGGAGGTTTCGGGAGTCATCCAACATCGACGTGATCAGCGTAAGTGTTGGACTACCCCTTCACCCCATTTTGTGCTCGGTGTCACTTGACCTGGCCAGGGTCAAGTTCAGCCTTGCACGTCCAATTTAAACAACCAAACCCTGAAACCAATCTCGATTTTTATCCCACTCGTTCCTAGTCATCTGACAATTAATTCATGGACTAGTATCAAAACCTTAAATCTTTAGATCAATGGTTTAAATTCTCCACTATATTTACATTTAGGTGTATGCATATGTATATTCTTTCATTCACGTATCTGTAATACATATATTTATGTGTTGTAATGTTCAAGACCGGTTCAATATTACAATAATACTCTTACTGTATAGCTACCTATGATTGCCTTTATATCCTCCCGGTATTATTAGTCTTTCATTCCAATCCCCATACCATATGTATATGTACCCGTTCTTTTACTTGTACACGTGGTCTCATAACTTCTGGTGTTATACAATGTTATACCTCATAAATTTTTGACTGATTTTTTCTTGTTGGACTGATTAGTCTCACTTCAATCTGATTTATTGTTATAAATTTTAATTCCTTTATTTTGTTTCTATCTTTTTTCCCTGGGTCTGGTAACCCCTCTATTACTTCCTCACTATTATTCTTGTGTGTTCCTCTTATTTGAAGTAGTCTAGCTTTTTGCCTTCTTGGTCCACCAATATTTATTTTCGGTTGTTAAGTTTGTCATTAACTTAAGTCGGGTGTGATTGATTCTCATTTTTTTGCGTTATTGATATCTTTTCTTTTTGATATGTAGTACATTTGTATATATGATTCGATAAATCCTATTTAGAGTCCCTAAACACGTAGTGTGTTTGGAGGGATTATTTCACAATAGTGGCATTATTCATTGCCATTCCTATCTATTTGATTGTGCTTGGGTGGGTAACTAGTGCCCATGGTAATGACTGTTACAAGGTTCGAGAGTTCTTTTTATGATCCCTTTACAATATGTTTCTCTCAGGGAACTGTAATTGGGTGTCTTAGAAATTTTTTTTTTTTGCGTCAAAGAATGAAGGAAACGTAGAAAGAAGCAGGGATTTATTGGGTCCCGAAATATTAGATTAGTGTGTAAAGTTGTGTCATGCTTTATTAAGCATTAGAGATTGTACCAATTTATGGTGTAACTTCGGCTCAACTATATTCTCTTATTTCGTTGTTTTATGAGAGTTTTACTAGAATTTTCTCTCAAGTGTTGAATTGTATAATTTCTCCCAATCTATCCTTAGCTTAATTAGTTGTGGAATTAAGCCTTATTGTTTCATGAGTTTGTGGGTATTCCAGTCCTCTTTGCTTGTGAGGTAGGGTTCTATGACTGCTAAGCATGTCGACCCAAGTTGTCGCTAAAATTGGTCCCTTACGGGTATTATCCTTTTGGCAACGTCTATTGTATAGTATGTCTCTTTCTTCTCGGGTTGATAGTAGTATAACATTAAGTTGATGCCAGATCGGGTTTCCCCGAGTAAGAGGAGACTTTCTACCTCTCTGGCGTTCTTTCTCTGAATTTAAGAGACAATTAAGGATGGGAAGGTTGGGTGTATGTGTCTGTTGGGTATCCAGTAGCTACTGGGGAAGAACCCTAACTAACGCGCCTCACGTGCTACCCCAACCCCTGACTCACTGTTAGAATTCCTAATTCCAGGTTTTCCTATACTCGGTACTTCTGTATTCCAGTCATCAGAGCGCAACTACGCTCTGATACCACTTTCTGTAACACCCCCGAATAAACATTCAACAGTACAAAACCAACCCCGGTCATATTGCATGATAACTAAGCAGCGGATTCTCGATATCTTTTGGGTGCTACAGATGCCAACCACCCACGTGGTTGACAGACCACACTACCAATACTAAGTTACGGTCTGCATGACTGGAACATCCCTCAACCAAAACTTTTATACAATATAAGATACAAATCTGAATACCGAGTGTCTACAACAAGAATACCAAATCATAAACTAAGAATTACATCTCGGGTTTAGTATCAACCCATATATTACATGTGCTACTACAAACTTAAAGGTCGTGCCCGGTGGACTACCCCCATGGTAGTCACCCTGCCTACACTCCGTCGCGATCCAGATGATCACCTGTAAAAATAAAGGACTCAGCAAAACTATGCCGAGTATGAACGTGTGAAGCCCGCATGTTACCGGGCTACACGACTACTTGGTCGAATATTATTAAGTCCAATTTACATGCCATGAATAAGCAGTAACACACAACATGAAATGGCAACACACCAATTCACAACACGCTGAGCACAGAGACAGCCACAAGCATCATCACAATCACAAATAGAGTGTGCCATAGAATACAAGTGATGACGATCCTCACAGCGGGATCCTATAAGCGTTGTGTGTTTTCATTTCTTTTCCTTGTTTCCATAATGTGTATTCTCATTCTCTTTCCTTGTTTCCATAATGTGTATTTTCATTCTCTTTCCTTGTTTTCATAATGAAAAGTATTTTCATTCTCTTTCCTTGTTTCCATAATGTGTATTTTCATTCTCTCCCCTTGTTTTCATAATGTGTATTTTCATTCTCTTTCCTTGCACCCGGTCTAGGGATATGGTTTAGATCCCGTGACCATATAGTATGGGTGCTCATCTTTCCCTGGTTCTCGTAGATTAACGGTGTGTTCTTCTGTTACCGCACGTTGGAGGACGTCTCCTCCTTAGTTCATACCTTTGTTCATACCATAGTTCATATCTCCATTCCCGGCGTCGTACGTCGAGAAAGAGGGTTCGTCTTTTAGACCCCAGATTATGCTCTTCAATTAGCTGATCCTCCAATCCCGACATCAGGTCGAGACAGAGGGGTCATCTCTTGACCCCAGGTCATGCTTCCCAAAATTGCCAATCTTCCAATCCCGGCGTCGTTCGTCGAGAAAGAGGGTTCGTCTTTTAGACCCCAAGATGCATTCCACAATAGTCGGTCGAAGGATCTGATGCAGATACCAACTCCCGATCATCCATACCGCGCGGCCCGAGATGTTGTCTTCCCGGGTTATTCTCATGTTCCACCAGTTGATATTTACTTATTATAAGTCTTTTCTTTTTGTTCAGCTTGACACCATTGTGGGTGTCGATAGCAGTCCCCAATAGGGCATTCACTTATCGTAAATAATTTGACACCATAGTGGGCGTCCTTGGGAGTCCTCCATGGTTAGAGAGGAGTTTTCCTTTATATAAGTAGTTTCCTTATTCGTTTGTATTATTCATTAGGTTTTCCCGTAGTTTACATAAACGGGGAGTGACTAAGTTACTGTGTGTACGCAAGTAAGGTATAACAGGTATAGAGCAATCAATACCACAATTTAAATGAACAGTCCATTTCATAATTCACACAAGCACACCGCAAGCAAATTAGCAAGCTAAACAAACAATCCATTTTCATGCTTTAGTCTTGAAGTCATTGGCAAACAAGGCACACAGCACACAAGCCGTGTAACACGGCAACATACGAACCACACATGTCCATACCTGGATCAGAAGCAAGTAGTCTCACACACGGAGTCCTGGTCGGAGTTCGCTACGGCCCTAGCGTTAATTACAAACAATGTGTCAGTTTATTATTTTATGTGACGACACTTGTATCGTATGTTATCACCTAGGTATGTTGTCACATGCTTAGTTTATATTGACTCTTAGAACTTCACATGCATTAATCCTAGGCTCAACTTACTCCTAGGACACTCACCGTGCCAACTCACACGTTAACTAAGTCATTTCCTCTAGCTAGTGCTTTAGAGTATTATAAGCACTAACATGTAACAAGTTTATCTCAGGTGGGTTTTAATTTTCCTAAGATGTATTCCTTCGTTAAAATTAGCCATGTCATCAGCTCATTATCCACACAATGACTCCTAATATATTTATGGAGTTCACTTATACCGTGACACCAAGTTTCCAAAACCGAAACAACGTTCTCGTGTACAACCTTATCTTATCACACTTTTAATGTATCTAACAGTGTCTAAAACTTCCCAAAATGTTTCCCCCTCTAGCTATATATGTATATTAGTACTGTTATGGGTTCATTTTCGAATCATTACAGCCTTCTTAGCCCATGGGTATAACAGTCACAAGAGGTAGCAGATTATCGAAATCTAACTTCCATTTAACCCTGCTGTTTGAGGTATTTAATTGTTTTCTAATTCCTCCCAACCTATCTACCCTCTTAGGTAGTTGAATTAGCAGGGTTCTAAGCTCATTTTCAGACCCAACCAACACTCTTTCACTACCTGCATTTCAGTTATACAGAAACCTCATTACTGAAAAACAAACTGGACACATCATGTGTATCACCTCTCCTACCTTTCATTTAATCAGTTAAGCTCATTCTAATTCCCCCAAGTGTTTATAACTCTAGGTAAGCGTATTATCAGGTACTAGGTTCATTAGCAGGTCATTACTCCATTAACCCTTCTGTAAGGTAGTCATACAGAAGCTACGGTTATTGGAAATCTGAAAAGAGAAAGAAAAACAGAAATCTGTACAGTTCTCTTCATTCCCTCTTGTTAAGTTGTTAAGTTGATTTCTAACCTTCCAAATGTTTATACCAGCTTAGTTGAGCATATTAGTAATGCCTTAGATCCATTATCAGACCATTACACCTTCTTTAACTCCTCTGTAGGTCGTTTATACAGAGAACAATTCTCACAGAAACTGAAACACTGAAATCATAAAACTGTTACATGTTCCTGATAATTTCTCCTAGATTCCTTTCTGGTTATTCACGAGGTTGAGTTTCTAGTTCCCCCTTAATTGTGTAATCACTTAGTTGCCTGATTAGTCAAGGTTTTAAGCTCGTACTAAATCCCAAAACAGTACTGCTAGTGTTACTGAAACAACTGTAAAGTGAGAACAACAAGAATCTGATCACTTCTCTTCATCATTTTTTTTTGTTCACCTATTGGCTTTACACTTTCCCTCATTTGACTACTCACTTAGCCAAGTGTATCCCCAAGTTTATACTCCTACACAAACCCCAAAGTGACATGGTTACAACTCTGAAAACTTCATTATACAGAAAGCAACTTATAATTGAGACCTGAAACGAAAATCTGTATCTTTTCTGTCATTGTTTTCTGTTGCAGAGCAGGTTTTCCTTTGCTTCTACCCAGGTGTGTCCCCATTTACTAAGAGTGTTATTAGGAGTTTAAATCCAAAGTTGACTCACGACAACAAGGCTGTAATCTGATGAGTTAATGTACGGAAGATATCATATCAGAGACGAAACAGTGAGGCTTCTTCCCTCTTCTGTTTTCTTTTCTGCTTACTGCTTGATTTCTATTTTTCACCGGTTGGCCTTAGCTTCCTAGTTCAGTGCTTTAATTTAATCCCAACCTCATGCCCACTAAGAGTACCCCTTTGAAAGTGTTTAATACAAACCTGAAACCGACACTGAAACTTTGGAGCTGATGCATTCCATCGGGTCTCTTTTTTTTTTTTTTTACTCTTTGATCAGGCTTTAAACTCTCCTCAACTGGAATACTCACTTAGCTAGATGCATTATCAAGCTTCCTAATTCAGAACAAACTCACAATCTCCTAGGCACCCTCTCTGAAACACTTTACTCAGAAACCGGGATCTATGAAAATGGAGAACCTGAACTGAGCATGAATTGGTACACATTTTTTTTCTTTTTGTCTTTCTATTTCACTCATCGATTTGGTTCCTACTTTCCCCCTCATTACCTAGCCACTGGGTTAAATGTTTTATTAAGTTTTTTTTTAGGCTCAAAGCAAACCCAAAGCAATGCTGCCAATGTTACAGAAATCCACATACTGAACTGGGAAAAAAACTGAAAATTGAAACGCTTAATCTGTCACCTCCTCATCTTATCTTCTTATTCTGTCTATCTTCAGTTGGTTATTCATCCTCCTTTTTATCTGTTTTCTACTCTACCCAATGCACTTACCACTTACTAAGGTATTTTATAGATCTCTCATTGGCAACCCAATACAGCTCCTTCAAAGCTTTCGGTACCAGATCATACAAAACTGAAAAGGAAATGAAAACTGAAAACCTGGATCTATAAAACTGATGTATATATATTTTTTTTTGTCTATCTGTTTGTTCTCAGTCTATCCTTCAATTCATCCCCACGGTACTCACCACTCAATTCAGTGTTCTAGTTTTGTTTTAAACCCAATACCAACTAAACAACATTCTGGAAACTCTTGCACAGAGGAGAGAAACCGGTAAACAGAATTGATGAAAACTGATACATGTTTCTGTTGTTTCGAGTTGCGAACTGTGGTTTCATTCATTTTTTACTCTTTCCCTAATCCCTCAGTTCATTTACACTCAGCCCCACGGTTTATTAAGCTTTTAAGTCAGTCACTAAGCAATCCTATCCTTTTAGATTACTTCAGGAAGATTGGTGTACAGAAACGGAAGTTACAAACTCTCGATCAGATTATCAAGTTTGACAGTGGTTGTTAAACATCAGATTGCACTAGTTTCCCCCTGGCTAAGTTGTACAGAATTGCCTGGCTTTTTACCAGCTCTTTAGTCGTGGCCTTTAGTCCCCTATCACTGGTTGTTAGATTCTCAGATGCTTAATACTTCATCCATACAAACAAGTACTGGTTCCTATTTCAGTTTTAAAACCCGACAGAAACTCCTCTGATTATGTAACAGGTTTGCATTTAGGTACTCTAGTTTTCCCTTGTCACTACCAGCCCATCTCCCTTGGATTAAACCTTCCTGATTTCAGCATTTTTTTTGCAGGGAGTTAAGCATTTAGAAACTCATTGCTAAAACTACCAGGTCACTCACGTATAGTTCACAACGTGCAGAAATTTCCTTTCAGTTTCTTGTTTCCGAATTTATCAAGGTATTTCAACCAGAATTTCACACCAGGTTAAGGACAGTTTTAAGGGTATGGATCGAGGTTACAACCTTAAGGTTTTGAAGTCGTTTTCCTGGGCAGTTTCCTTGATCTTTGGTCTATCTTTACATAGACAGAAACAGATGCCTTGGTCAGTTCGTTGCTCACTTCCAAGTTAAACGAAAGAGTTAGTTGGTAAGATTCTCGGGAGTGTTTACCTTACTCAGGAGGGGGGTTTACTCCTTGGCTTTCATCTCTGTCTAAGATTGCGAACTGGTGGATGTTTAAACATTTCACTGGCCATGCGGTTAAGGTAAGGAAACAGAAGAAAGGTGAGGTCGTGACCCAAGAAAGCAGAAAAGGCCAACAGAGACGTAACCGGTCTGATGTTCTCACCTGGGAAAGGTTTCTAACTGACGTGCTAGTTTCCTCGAGGTTTGTACTCTTGTGATGGTTCCCCCATGGTACTCTCGCATGCACCCAGAGAAACGCAAAGAGGAGTCATTGCTCATTTCTCGGCGTCAAAACAGAGGACATAGAAGTGATTTAAAACAGCGGTTTACAGCTTTCTTGCTCTTACAACAGTAGGCTCACATGCACGATTTATGAGAAGGAAAAAGAAGTGGGTTAGGGGACTGGGAAAGGACCCACGAACCAGACAGAACAAGGAAGGAAACAGATGTAAAGAGATACCCACACAGGGCCGGTAATATTACCTTGCGCCAAAGCTCAAGCAGGGATGGGGTGGTTTCCTTGAGGGAACTGGCCAAACCGTGAGACGGGAAATCAAACCCATACATGCATGCAGAAGTTCAGAGAGGTTTGAGTAAGAATTTTCAGCAGAACAGAACAAGGACAAGGTGGGAGGAATGGAAAATATATAAACCGCAACATTTACCTTGGTGTTGGATTGTGATGTACCAGCTTTTCAAGACTGGCGGAAAATCCAAAACTCGGGCATGCACGAGGAGAAATGGGGGGGCTTGCCAATGGACAGAGGAATCTAAGATCTCCGGGACATGCAAACATCGAGCTGCAGGTGGGGAGAATGAAGACGCTTAGCTAATTGATCTTGGGTTTGTTCCAGTTTTTCTCAGCCGGTAACATCATGAGGTTACGAACGAGGAAGCTTGTACTCTGTACTCGCACCAGGCGTGAGGAACTGGGAGGATGTGAAAAAGTCGAGTGGATTTTAGTAGTTGCAGACGTACTGGCGAGAAGAACGGGGCATTTGTTGGAAAGCAGGGAAAGTAGTTTGCATGGGCAAGATTAAAAAGAAATGGGTGGTCTGTTGATTAGGCTACAGCACACGCAAAAGAAGGAGACAAGAGGCAACCGTCCGAACAGGGACAAAATTAAACATATGATGCTGTGTGAGAGATTAGTAATGTATAAGTAACTAGTCTACTATTGGAATCCAGAGACATTAGTTGGTAAACGCAAGCCTTTGCGTTATAAGGTTATTTGGTACGACTATTATGTGTCAATGAAACACGGAAATGTTGCGGATTGCATAACGGAACACACTTATTTCGTGTACAAATGCCCTAACGTGACTAAATTTATTTTGCTCAATTGCATTGATTAATGTCAGAAACCACTGAGTGCCAATACGTTTGTTACATAAGACTTGTTTATATTATCGAACATATGTACATCCCTTAGTATCGCAGGTTATATGTTATATCGTGGTCATATTAATGTGACCGGTTCATTGAACCTACCACAAATATTCATGATTTCATGCGTGTTAATTATTAGGGGTGTTTCAAATATTGTGATGTATTATGTGTATGAATATATATATATTTTAGTTCGCATTGTCGTGACGAATAGGAAAGGGAGAACAGATGGAGTGTTCTTATTCTGTTTCCGATTATTTATGCAAACGTTGTGAACATTAAACACATGAACGCCTAACTTATTATCTCCGGTTGAGAGTTCAGGTAGGTCTATCTGGTAGCTTCTATGGGAGATGTCAAATGGAAGGAGTAGAAAGCTCCATACTATATGATTTGTGACTTGGTATGAAACCGATTGTTGGAATGCGATGAGTGAGTCGGCATGAGACCGATGTGTAACCTAGTGGAGGTAAAAGCTCTAGGAATTGTATGAATAATTATAAGTCGAGTGAATTTGGTACATGGTTAGGATACATGATCCTGTATGCCGGTGATTAGATTAATTATACTAGTTGACTTGTGTATCTATAGAACACAAGGTGGCAAATATCAAGAGGAAACAAGATTAGAAATGAATAAACAATTGATTGATTGAAATTGACGTGGGAAGTTGAACTTGATCCTGGTCCGATCAAGGGAAACCGAACACAAATTGAGGTGAGAGATAGTTCAACACTGACACTGACCACGTCGGGGTTGAATGATTCTCGAAACTTCCTACAAGTGGACACAGATATGAATAGAAATTGGAATTTAGGGCGTCACTCGAAGAGCCGTGGACCGTGGAGCCCTTCGTCATTAGACCGGTGTGTCTACGAGTGACATCACCCAGAGAGTCGTGGACCACAGAGCCCTTTGTCATTAGACCGGTGTGTCTGTGGGTGACTAAGGAAATAAGGTGATACTGTCTGAGGAGTCGTGGACCGCAGTGTCCTTCGTTATTAAACCGGTGTGTCCGCGGGTAGTAGACGTTGGCTGGGGTTGGGGATCGTCAAGTCCTGGTCTTTAAGACTGCTTCTCTGTGAACTGTCAACGTTAACTATATGTGCACGCATACATGTGGAATGATGTGTGGGTATCCTCGCGAGATACTAACATGTAGATAGGGAAGCGTGGAGTATCCCTTGCAAACACCTTTGAGTACTTTATGAGTTTTGCACCTTGTCTAGTGCTGTGTACCATGAGTTTTGCACCTTGTCTAGTGCTGTGTACTATGAGTTTTACACCTGGTTGAATATATAAATAGTACCGCTGAGTACTTTTGTGGACGAATTGGATGTGCACCTTGTTTAGTGCTATGAAACGAATGAGCTTATACCATGAGTTTGACTACTTGATATATGCTGTATGTATAGACTAGGTCTGAACCTATTGGGAGTTACTCCCTAGCAATGGACTGTTTGGTTACTTAGTGGAACTTGATTCCTTAGGTGAACTGTAGAGGATTAAGGACTTCGGGACGAAGCCTTTTTAAGGGGGGTAGACTGAAATACCCCTAACCTTTAAAACTTAATTAAATGATCTATTAATGATCTAAGATGATTAATAAACATCTAATTACTATTAGGGAACAATCTAAAAGATCTCAACAAGGCAAAACACGTCTTAAGATCGGTAAAGCCAAAAATGTGCTTTAAAAGCACCATAAAGATTGTATGACCTCAAATAGGATCCAAAGTGGATTCCTAAGGATTATAATGAAGTAAGGAACACAACAAAACCATTCTCAAGGAGAACTAAGCTCAGGAACACCCTGTGACACAAAAATGTGCACTAAAACACCTTAAAGCACGTTTTGTGAGATTGCCTTTTAAATTGATTTTTAATGGCTTAAAGATTATAATTACCCTTAAATATGATATTTTCATATTATATCATATTAGTAATTTAATTCCAGAAATTTACGAATTTTTATGAATTTAATATTAAAATTTAATAAAACCCTAAAGTGGGGCCCGCAGCATGAGTCAATATTGACCAAGTATGGTCAATGGTCAATTAATTGACCCATTTGGACCATGGAAATCGGCTGGCAAGAGGAGAGGAGAAGCTTACAATAATTAAGAGACAAATTGATACCTAACACAAATTTACAATAGTAAAACTTACTTTTTCAATTATTTCCAACCTTTCCCACCTCTTCCTTCCTCCTTGTCCGATCCCACCTCCCTCCAACCGAGCTCCTCTCCTTCCTAGCAGCTCTCAAGCTTTGTTCTTGAGCATGGAAGGCAGATCTAACTCCTAAGCTCTTAAGGTAAGTGTTTTAAGGTCATTTTTAGCCCTTTTTCTTCATCTCTTCACTACCTACACCTAGATTTCGTGGCTCATCAATTCCTATGGCTTATTCTCAGTGTTCTAAGGTTAGAACAAGAGCTAAACCCGGTTGAAGCAAGTAGAGGGACCAAGGTTGCTCAAAATTTCATTTTAAGGTAAAAACATACCTTAAGCCTCTCAATCCTTCAAGCGGTTTTCTTCCTTCAATTTTTATGAGTTTATGCTCTCATAATCTTCATATTTACATGTTCATTCAGTTGGTTAGCCATTTGGAGCAAGGGTGACCAAGATCCAAAGGAAATACCCTCTTTTAAGGCATTTTTCCAAGGTAAAACCTAATAACAAGGAAACTTGTTGTGATCTAGCTATTTCCTATGTCAATATGGTGGATCTAATACCTTGTGGTGTGTTTGATTCAGGCCGAATCCACCTAGAACTTCCCTTGCATTTTTAAGGTGATTTTTGCCTTAAATCTTACATTAATTATTCCTTATGGTTAAGCTCAAGTTTGGAGTATAACCATATCTTTTTTTGGTGTATTAAACATGTCTAATAATCAGTGGTGAATTTTCCTACAATGACTGAGCTCATACAAGGAATAATCAAGGTATAAACACCTTAAACTTATGATTTTTATAATTTCTAAGCATATATATATGGCCGAGAGTGAAATTATAAATATGGGTCATATTGACCTAAAACATGGAAAAAATGACTAAAATAAAAAGCTAGTCATTTAAGAGATTTAATTAACATAATGGTCAAATTATGACATTATGTGGAAAAATAATCAAATCATGGTGAGGCCGTGAGTTTATACTATATTTTGAGACATTTTATGTGTAATTTTTTTTGCAGTTCAAGGTTGTAATAAGGCCATGTCATTAGGCCATTTTAATTAAGTTTATAATTACTTTTAGTTAAGTTTATGCTTATATAATTAAGTTTGGGGCCAAACCATAATTACTGGAAATTTATAAAGTCGTGGGCTTAATTTAGAAGAATTTAGGGTTTTTAATGAATTTAATAAAATTATAACATCTTACAAAGTTTTGTGTCAAAATTGTAAAAATAGAAAGTATAGGTGAAGTCTTGTAATTACCGAAAGGTTTGGGTCCAATTTGGTACTAAGAAGTCAAAGTTGCTATATAGGAGACTTTGACCCAAGTTGGAGAAATTTTAAGAAATTAAAGATGCAACCTTATATTAAGATAAGTCTTAAATTGTAAAAGATTTATAATAGATGGGTTATATGTGATTTTCCGAAAACTTAGGTACTAAATAGTATTTTAGAACAATGCTTAAGTTATTAGGAATTTTTAGAGGTTTATTTTGGTTAAATTTAGAGTTTATATGAATTATATAAGTATAATATATGATATTTTTAAACATTGTTACAAATGGGTAACATATGGGTCAAAACCAGATTATGGAAAGTATAAGGTTAGGATATATTATAACCTTTGGTATAGTTTGGTAATTTTTGGAATTATATATAAAGTTTTCTAAAGACATATGTATAATATATGGTTTTAATGGAATTAGAAAACTATGTATTATAAGTTGTGGAGATTTGGAAATATACAAAATAAGGTGGTGGAATTTAATTAAAACAGTCCAAGGGGCTGTTCGAAAATTATAGCCTTTTAAAATTATAGGTTATAATTATTTTAAGGTTTGAGGATTATATATAAGGTATATACTATAAGTGTAACAATGAAATATAATTTGGGATTGATTTGTGATTTATAGAAGTTTAATGGTTTATATTGGGAACCGAGAATATAAGGGACTATTTGGAAATATATATAACAATTTACAACTATATGTTATAATTGTTTTAATGACTTAAAGGTCATAATATATGTTATATAACTATAATATAACATTATATTAATTATGTGGTGGATTTTGTAAATACTTAAGAAAATGGATGCTGTTCGGAAATATTAGCATTTTTCAATGGAATTTATAATATGTTTTTTTTATGTTATAAGAGTTATAACATTTATAACATAAGAGGTATTCATTAGGAAGAATGAATATATGTTATTAAGACTTACCATATAATAAATAGTCCCATAATACATATATACAAATAAATATATGTTATGGAGTAGAAAAATATAATATGGTTTAATAACCATGTAATATCATAATTAAAATGATATACGGTAAAGGGAAAAGGAATTACAAACATAGATATGGAAGTTCTAATGTTAGGAGTGTACATGGAAATGAGGATTTATATAATCCAAAGTACTGTTACATATGAATTATACTCCATTAAATTTGGGAAAACAAACCTTAGGAAAATAAATACTAAGGCGAAATGTATAATGCATGATTAAGAATTATACATACAATGTAGAAACAAACTACATGATATACAAGGGTATATTAAGTTACATGCGATAACAAAGTTCAACAATAAGTATATTAATATACGAGACAAGACTACGCATGTAATATAACATTGTTCCAAATCCCGGGTTAAACCGAAAACCCGACAGACGTTTACAGCTAACAACGGGGAATAAACCGGGATGAATTAGTAACGGTACGGGGTGCCGTAGTGTACTGTTAGTATGAGATGCTGATGCATAGTGTGATGCATATTGATAGATTGTTAGAGACGACACGAGGAGCATCGGATCTAGCTGAATCATACTCCACCGTAATACTTTCAGGGTGAACGGTATGTTATTTATGTGGCTTGATTGTCTCTGAGGATTTCCTCAGTTCAGACATTGTGTGAAAATCTGTGATAAGATTGAATGTCTGCTTGTGTGAAAATATGCTTGAGTTGTGTATTAATGCTGCTTTATTATTATTGTTGTGCGATAACAGTACCGTTCGTATATATGAACATATTATAAAACAAACTAGCGGCAATGATGCTATCTTATATGTGTAACATAAGGAACGTAAGTAAAACGTTGTAGCATCAGGATAATAAGATATATATATTATCTGAGACTTATATACGGAGCATTGGCCTCTTTAACGCCGCTCTCGTATCTAACACTGGATCCCGAGTCGACATACTCAGGGTTGGACTGACGACCTTAGTCTGTTGTGTAAGAAAAATAAAAAACGATGTGATGGTATAGACATGTTTATCAAGAGGATGTGGCTATTGCTGTGAACTGTGATCCATTAACGATACTTGGATACTGTGTGGTAACCGTAAGTATCAGGATAAATTTCCAACGAAACAGATGTTCGTTAGGTCGGAGACTCTACCGCTGGAGTGGCTACTGCTGTGGGTGACCCGCCATAAGAGATGGGTAACTTAGGGACGCGTCGTTCTAACGAGACGCTGTCATTAGACATGACTGAACAATTACGAACGACTATATTAACTCGTACATTAGGTGAACATTATTTGGGCTTGCATGCCACAGACGAGAGTTTACACTCGTTTATAATTCTCATTGTTTCGCCTTGTTGTTCATTGGTTGTGCTTTGTGGTTATGTGTGGTATGTTGGTGGATTTGTTTGAACGAGCCACTGTGCTCATATTGTGTGTTGTGAACTGGATGTGTCGAGTCGTTGTACTCATGTGTGGTTTATGGTGGATTGTTTGGTCGAGTGAGTCGCCGAACTCAATTATGAACTGTTAAGTGTTTGTTGGAATGGAGTCTCTGTACTCATATAAGCGTTGTAACGTTTTCAGTGGTCTATTACGATGCGATGTGTGAAGCCGGGGGCTTGGTTGTTATTTGTGTTTACTGCAATAATATGTTGTTTTACAGTTTTAACATTAAACTACTCGCATGAAAATGAATTGCATGCTCTCGACCAAATAATTGAGGGTCCGAGGGGGCATGACAGTCATGTAGTAACATACTCAGCAGGGGCTGATTCCATACCACAAACCACCATTTTTGCAGGTATGCAGCTTCCGGTGTCAGCAAAGAGAGGGACGCGCTGGGTAGTTTAATTACAGTTGTTTAAATATGCACTGTTGCACTTTGATACGAACTTAGAAACGTGTATAGGATTGGGATACCTAGAATGCTCACTGTGAATGTATTTTTATATTGGTTTGGGAAGGATAGATCTATCTCTTGTTGTCACTGCGAGAAATTGTTTCGTATTTAAAGAATATATTAGTAAGTACGTTATTACTCGTATGGGCGGGTAAGAACGGTGACACCAGTAGTTCAATTGTTGAGATTACCGCTGCGATTATTAATGTTAAGTAAGATGTTTAGGAGCCGATTAGAGTAGGGTGTTACAAATACCCTCTTAAAACCCACCAAACTCATTGATTAACTCACTTCTAAACTCCTCAACTATTTACTCAAATTCTTATCAAATTCCTAACACTTCAACTTAGTTTCTTATACTCCCAACATGTAAACTTTGTCTAAAACCTTAACTAACCAAAGTGTTTCTTCTCAACCATTTTAACTTCTCAAGCATTATCAATCACCTCATCTCCTTAACTCAAACTTCTCAAAGTTCTTAAGGTCTTATTGCATCTCCATGCACAACTTCCTCTCCTTTACACTTACTACTCATCATTCTCAAACTTGTACATACTTATGCATTTCTAGCCATCCTCTTAACACCTTAACATTGTTCCTCACCCAACTACACAATTACTTAGCTTTGTACTCATCCTTTCTCCTTCAACTTGACCATTCTAAACTCCTCTTAAACATTTCCATCTCTTTACTCAATTTACTCACCATTAACATGGTTATACACTCCTATCCATTCCGAGTCATTCCCTTGACAAGTTACAACATTCTCTTATAGTTTTCACCTCCATCACTCAAATCCCTCATTATCATCCAAGCTATACACTTATTAATTCACCTCTAGCATTTTATCTCCTTTACGCAAGCTACCCAAAATTCTCAAGGTATAATCTCTAGTTGATGCTAAATCATAAGACATTATACATCACTTCCTCCAAATTGTTGCACAAGTCTTAACATCCCACATACCATGATTTGGTGTGTTTAATACACCTACCTAACCTCTAATTCTCCTAGATAACTCTAGGTCTTTCTAAATCTCAAGATCACCTTAATTCCTTCACTTCCAACCAATTTAACTCTTAAAGACTCCTAGTACAACTTAGGTCATAAAAACTCACAACAACCACTAAAACACTTTGTTTCTACTCAAATTTTTCCATAGCCTCTCAAGTATATTGTCATGCCCAAATGCATAGTTTTTCTCCTCTAATCAACACACATACATCAAGTCCTTTTCTCATGATATTTCTCACCAATTCAAACCATTCAAAACAAACTCAATATAGTGAAATAATCTTTAATTGCATATCACTAAGGCTCTTAAATGACATGGCTCTTAGGCCCATAAATGACATGAATTTAAACACCGAATTTCCCACATTTAGAGCTTTCAACCTGAAATTACACAACACTCCATCTCATAGCAATTACAAATGCCCTTATAATCCATCTTATGCTTATCTTATAACTCATTTTCATGTGGCTCCTAGTCACAAGTTCACAAGCTTGTTCAATTCTTTTTCCTAGGTTATATAAACCTTATATATGAAGCTCTAAGCTAATTCTGGTATCTATCTAAACCCCATTCCCTAAAACATTAAACCCCCTTAAGGTAAGTAATTTACCTTGTTTTTCTCAAGCTTTTCTCACTTTCCACCTTTGGTTTTCTTGATGGATGTAACACCTCTACCGATAATCAGTCATTATCCCCTAACCTGTCTCCATTATCAATACTCAAGCAGCGAAACTCCAATACAATCGAGGGTGATACAATGTCATTAGTCACCCACGTGACTAACAAGGCCAAACCAAATTCAATACAACCATCCAAATTACAATATCGGTCTGATGACGAATATACCGAGTATACTATACCACACAATACATTCTAATTCCTTAATCAAATCTCAATTCAAATACAAACCTCAAATCCATATTATACAAATACAACCTCAATTTTGTTCTATACAGAGTATCTACAATTCTCAAGTCTACAGATATCAATTCGGACTCACAATTCAACATTACAAAGAAATACAACATTCTTAAACCAACTACCCATGCTTATACAGCAACCCCATCTTACACTCTCGGATGGTGATCGGCTTCGATGTACCTGGAAAATAAAAATGGTGCCCCAAGGGGCTCAGCAAACTGCTGCATATGAAATTCGCATACCCCGCGTGCTAACGGGGGTACGCCGACTATTTTGGTCGAGAACATGCGATTCATTTTAATTCAATCAACATGCAAGACAACATACATTATATACGTACATTAACACAACCAATGTTCAACATAGGATACAAACACTAGCTCACACATCAAAGTGGTTAGTTTAATTTGTCCTACTCTTAGGCCTTGAGGGTTTCTTCCTCACTATGCCTTAATCAATTCTTCATTGTCTTACCCACTCTCTTGGGTTGCACTTACTCAAATTCTCTTACTCTCAACCTCAATCAAGTTCTACAATACTCAAACTCAATTCTCCACTCAAACTCAATTTCTCAAGTCTCTCAAGTTTCAACTCAATTCTCAGTACTCAAACTCTCAAATCTCAATCAAATTCTCAATTCAACTTCCCAATCAAATTCTCAAATCAAATACTCAAATGTATCTTTTAAGTCATTACCCATGACCTCCGGGCAAAGTCCTACACAAGACTCACCACCGGGCTTTCAAATACAAATGGAACTATACGCTTAGCTCCTCAAATCCTCAAATGTCCGTTTCTCTACCGGACTACTCAAATTCCCAACACTCCTCTCTCGGAGTTATAATACAATCTCATGGATTAGCCTAGAAGTATCTCTCTCGATATCCTCTAATAGCTTAGGGAAATTCCAATGTCTAGTATTCTCAGATTTAAGGGTTTCCCCCAACGTATCGAATACTCTCATGTTCGGGACATTGTTGATATTAGTCGGATCCTCTCATTGTGGGTCGACTATCTTTCTAAGGGGTTTGGTGATCCCTTATCATTCTTTACTTCTCTCAGGGTTAATGTCTTAAACAATCATCAATCCTCTAAATAGAGGTTCCTTATATGCTTCCACTATTAATTGTTTTGTGGATTAAATCAATTCGGTTCTCTAACCGTTATCGGGAGTTTACTAATCCCGTACACTCTCTCACATTCTAGCGAGTTCATAGGTTTACGTTATCGTTTCTTGGTTCGATAGTTTTAGTGTGTTTCCACGTTTTCATTAATTCGCAACATGACTCTTTCTACGAGTCACTAATCAAACAAGACCCAACTATGAGTCGAACTATAGTACACATTCGACTTTCAAGCACCTCATCCACAACCACACATTTCATGAATTATACAAACTTCAAATTCAAACCACAGCCCAACAAAGAACAATACAATACAAGCACAAGAAGGTGCAATCAATCCGATTCGTGGATTTATCTTGTTTAGGTCATAACATAAAGCACACAAGCACACAAATCAGAGTAACACCATTAGCATACGGGGCATGAGAAAATCATACCTTTCACCATAGATTATTTTACCACGTCACTTTATGTTCCTTGGTTCACACTTGATCCACTGATAACATTCAAATGTTTCTATTAACATTAAGGTACTACGGTATGTAAAACTAATACTCCTGTAATTAACCCCGTTATCCCGTTATTCCTTAGTTTTACTCTTATGTCCTTAAGGTCTCAACTTCCTCATTCACTTCTAAACTTTGTTTACACTTCCAAGGACCTTTATAGGTCACCAAACAAGTCCTAAAAATCATCTAAAACCATCCTCAATCAATTCCCCATCATTAGGAATCTTTAAAACACTTTCTGTTGAATTTTTGCATTGGTCCGGGTTTGTATCCAGGGTTACAAACCCAGACCAAACACTGGATTACGTTTCTGCCTTGTTTTTGCATAGGTCCGGGTTTGTGTACTGGTTTACAAACCCGGACCACTCCCTAGGGTGACTTTCTGCCTAATTTTTGGGGTGGTCCGGGTTTATGTACCGATTTGCAAACCCGGACCAACCCTGGAACTGTCAAATTTTACAGTTTTTGACCAGTTTTCAACCCCTAATTCACACCTAATCAATCCATAATCTTTCCACATGTTTCCTACATTTTTAAACACCTTAAAACATGCTCTAAACCTCTTCAAATCTTTGGTTTAATCCTTGCTCAACTTCTTGCTCAAATTCAACAAATTTCCATTCTCACTTTTGCATTTTGCACACTTGTGCATTTCTAACTTCCTCTTGGTGGTTTACCTCTTTGTTCTAACTCCATTTGACCATTCCAATTCATTCCTAGACAAATGCATTATCTACACCCAAGTCCAACCTCCATTCCCAAGTTTATAAACACTAACTCTTTTTCTTGAAATTATAAGTTACTATCGTCAATTATGCTACAGATTTTTGCATCTCTTTAATCCATCCTCAAACTACCATTTCAAGGTTATTAATCCACTCAACTCAATCCAAATGAACACCTAAGTTCTCCCATTGTCAAAGTCAGCTAAAACACTTATTTTCTACTAAAATTTTGTCATAGTTTCCCCATAAACCTAACATATCCAAACTCATCCATTCTCACCAAAATCAATCCTAAACTAGCCATACCCATACAAGGATCCTACCAGCACTCAAAGCAATCAAAATTTACCAAACCAACAATTTAAACAAAATCTCAATCTCTTGGTTCCAAGGCCTTTAATTCAAACATCAACTTCACAATTCTATCAAATTTCAACCAAACATATTCCTAGGACAAAATTTTGGGTTCATTCATTAATTTACCCATTCTCAAAATTCTAATGCATTAAAATTAGCATTAAGGAGATTTTCTTACCTTAAATTCTCTTAAGTTCCTCTTTTGCTCCCTTCTTTCTCCTCTCTTCTTTTTCAGTCAAATTGGGCAATGGGGTTGTCCAACCCTAACCCAACATTCAAGGAACACAAAACGAATGTAATAAAATTCTAAACCCTTAATAACTCTAATTCAATGAAAGGGCTTAAAGCACAAAAACTAGGGTTTTACCTTTGAAGTTTTAGGAGGGGTTTTAACCCTTGAATCAAGAAGGGGGTTCCACCACCATTGGAAGGTTGAAACAAAGCTCAACAAAGAGAGAAAAACAAGGCATTACAAAGGGGGGAAAATCGGCCAACATAAGGAGGTGGAGAAAAATGAGTTTTTCCATGAATCTTTTACCTTAGAAGAAGGAGGAGACTCCAAGCTTCTAGAAAATGTAGCTTTCTCTTCAAATGGGGTATACCCATGGAGATGAACTTTCACCAATGGGGATTTTGAAAAGATAGAATGAAGCTCTTGATGAGAGGAGCAAGAATATGTAGTTTGTTTTTGATTTGGAGCTTTAATGTGGCATGAGCAAGATGAGATATATGAGCTGCCATGGAAGGGCTGCAAAATCGCAAGGAGGAAGAAGAAGGGGAGAAAAATCGCCTGAGAGGGATAGGGATACGACTGAGAGGAAGAGAAATGTGAAGGTGAGAGAAGAGAGAGTGAAAAAGTACTTTGTGTACCTTTTGCTTTTTCTTTGTTTTTTTTCTTCCTAGCTAGCTAAGTGAGTGTGAGGGCTGATTTATCCTCTTAAAACCGACCCACTAAGTCACATGATCTGGGAGTGTTTTTCGTCTTTATAAGAAACACTGTTAATTTACCCGGTTTTAGCACTATTCACTAACCGGGCCCGTTTTCTAGATTTTTGTCACTTCTTTAATTTCAATGGTTCTTAAGCTTCCATTAAGGTTTATTTACAGTTACTTAGTTGGATACAATTTTTACGGGTCCGTTTTTCTCGAAAAACATGCGCTAAAGCTTTATTAGCATTTTTAATTCATTTTATGGATCCATTTTCTTCGGGAATCGTTCCCGTATATTAATTAGGCCTAACTAAGCCTTAGGAATTCATCTAGGACCCTTTTCGAGGTCGTATTCTTCCTGTGGTCACATAACGCTCATTTTTGCGTTTTTCGCTTTTAAGCATTTTTCATTTTTTGGATTTATTTTCTTTACCATGATTCTTTAGGCACTAATAGGCCCTCGAATATCATTAGAGTAATTTAATCACCCTAATTAAGTTCGGGGTATTTCAATGGAAAATTGGCCAAGGACCTTAGTTCCTTTGCTAACCTTCTAATCAACATTTAATTAATGTAATGAGTACTAAGGAACATACCTAGACTCATGGAAATTATTTCTAGGTTTACAGGAATTGCTTTAAAGCACTAAATGGATGATTACTTTTGAAATTTGGAATGGGCTTTGATAATGAAGCAAGGCAAGACTTCTTCTAGTCTCTTAGAGGTTAAAACAAGGCTAATTCAAGGATTAAAACAAGACTCCATGAGAGTTAATTTTCGGACTTTAAGAAGAAATGAAGGAAACATGATTTTTCTTTCACTTTTCTTACCTTGAATGAGAGGAGATGAAATGGAGCTCTTAAAACTGAATTTTCCCTCTTCAATGGAGTTCCTCCATGGCATCAAACTTGAGCTTTTGAAGATTTGAAAAGATAGAATTGTAGGCCTTGCTCCAACTAACAATAATCTAAGCTTAGTTTTTGATTTGGAGCAATATTGTGGATTTGGTGAGTAAGTGAAGATGGAGAAGAATGAAGGCTGGACTTACGGTTTTCTTTGGGGGGATGAAGAGGAATAAAACGGTAGAAGAATGAAGGAATGAAGAAAAGAGAGGAGCGAGGCTAGTTTTGTGAGATATTTACTTAAAAAAGGTAAATAGTAGTTTTCCTTATTTCCCTCTTCTTTTAACTTGGCTGCCATAAGGTGATGACTTACCTATTTAAAAACCGGCCCCACTTGCTTAATGAGATATTTATGGGCTTTGTTGACCAATTAATTAAGCAAAGTTGACTTAAGTCTAAATTAAGCACTATTTGGACACTATTCACAATTAGTGCACATATTTGTGAAATTTTTGGTTTCCTATTGATTTAGGCTTCCTAATGTGATACTAAGTAGTACACATGTTGATTAAGGTGTAATCATGGTCATCTAGCCACTCAAAACCCCTTTCTAAGACAATTTTTCAAAAATATGCTTTAAGACTCCTTAAAGCACAATTTGTGTTTTAACTTGTTTTTTAGCTTGGTTTTCTTTGGTAATTGATTTAACATGTCCATTAGCATGTTAATAAGGTCTAAGAATGATATTTTGGTCCTAACCCAAGTTACTCCAAGCTTAGAGCATGTTTTTGCTTAAATTGTCTTTATAGTGTTTTCTTGTGTTTTATTTGGTTTAAATTGTCTACCAATGTTTCTAAGGCATGTTTTAGCCTTATTACGTCATAAATTGATGTTTATTTATCATACTTAGGTTTGGGGTATTTCAATCTTTCTGCTAATTTATTTTTCTATCAATTAAGTACAATACATATTTAAATTATATTTTCTATCAATTTAAATTAGTTATTTAAAATAAATTATTTTATATTTTACGATATTTAGAAGTTTTTTAAAAAATTATATTCTATATTGCATATAAATTTGTCATATAATATTTTGTAGATAACAAAAGTATTATGTCATAAAGTTACAGCAAAATAGAATATAAATTTTAAAATATTTTTCTCAATATTAGTTAAAATAAATTTAATACTTTGAATAAATAATTCAAATTGGTAGAAAAAAGATAAGTTAAAAATGAATGGTAAAAATTATGGTACTTAATTGATACAAATTAGTAGATAGATTGATATAAATTATGTTTTCAAAACTCTATATTTTGTTTTATGGTACTGAATAATTTAAAAACATGTAAAAATTATTTACTATTTTTCAATTTTTAAGATAATTTTAATATTGTGTTATAATTTTTTACAATTTCATAATATATATATTATATTTATAGTATTTTTAATTTTTTGGTGAAATTTTTTACACTTAGGGGCATATTGTGAACTTTAAAAGTACTTTTGTTAACTTGTTGGGGGTATTTTTATCATTTTTCTTCTGGTCAATGGCTATAGTGGTATTCCATGGACTTTTACAAAAATATAGTGACATTTCGTGATTTTTTTAATGACATTTCATGAATTAGCCAAAAATATAGTAACATTTCATGAAATTTCCCTTTTTATATCCCTTTTGCTATTACGAAAACTAATTTATTATATTCTGCATTGTTTGATTTAGATATTATTTTTTGTTGTTTGATTGTTGCCACACTAGACCTTTCCTCATAACTCATCATTTCCTATATAGTTTACTATTCCAGTTCATTCTATTTTATTGACCATTAATCCAAAAGAGTCTCATGGGTAATCGTTATACTGAAAAAGGATAGGTGTACTTGCTTGTTGCATTATAATATATCGTATATATTTTTTGCAACACATGATCCCTTCCTAACCACTTTTGTGCTTTACTATAGAATTATATATATGTCCAGGGTCGGAAGAACTGAAGAAGCACGCTTCCGATAAATGTACTGGGTGATAGAGAAATGACATTTACAACTATTGGGTTGGGTTCACTTCATCATCAGCAACACGATACGAGTTAACTACACTGACAATTAACAACTAGTAAATTAATCATATGGGATTACTTATGATGAAGAAGTATAATTTCCTAACAAAGAATGAAACTTCTCTTTGCTGTCAACAGCATACTTATCCCGAGCAGTAATGTTGATGTTGTAATACATGCTTACACCAATTATAATTAGCAATGTGCTCAACCTCATCCATATAAATATAATCATCCAATAATGTTGATGTTTACGCATTTATTTGCTGATTTCCCATAGACATTACATCATATAGCTCCAACACCTTCGATTTCTTAATTACCCCCGCCAAGGTTTAACAACTTCGATTTCTTATAGTACATCCTCATCAATCACATAGATTTCATAAACTTTGGACAATCAACAGAGGTAAGAGATTCATTCCTTTTGTGGGTGTTTGCTTTATATTTTTTGTTTCCCTCATTTTATATTCCTCTTTAGTCATTCCCCTCAAATACTAGGGAAAGCTATTCCCTTTCATCCATCTTTCTCTTTATCATCAACTTTAATATAATAAATATAATACAGGTGATACATAACTTATATAAATTTTAGTATATGATATATAATATTTATAATTTAATATAAAATCATTATATATTAAATAAATTTTAAAATATATTATTTACAATTTGTATAAATGAAAATATGGTCATGAATATATATATAATGTAAATATTTAATATATATCATTTATAATACAAATAAATATTAATTCATATAATTTATATCAATATTAACATATATTTTTATAATTGTATAAATTAAGAAATACTATATATAAATATTATATATAATTTAAATCCTACAAATTCAGAAATTTTAATATTACTAATAAACTTCAAAATATTAATATATTATATAAAATTTATATAAATATAATATAATTTAATTTAAATTAATTATTCATATATAATATTAATCAATATGTTTTAAAAAAGTTTATTTATAATTTAAATACAATACAAATAAAATATATTTATAGTTATACTATTTGTAAATTTAAAAAATATTAATATTATTATAATAGTTATCCAGTTTTTAAATATAAATTTTAAGAAATATCATTACTTTAAATTTAAAAATATTACTAATATATTAATATTATCTCATTATATAATATCTACATACATTATTTCTAAAATAAATAATATAATATAGTATATATAATTTATATAAATTATATATATCATTTTCTTATGAATAATATTATATAATTATGATAAATATTAATACATTAAATTTATAAATTTGAATAATTATTTATATGTTGTCTAATTCATATAAATGTTAATATATGTTACAATAATTTATAACTTCATTATTGTAACACCCAACTCATTCCAAATGTGGTCTCGCAACTTAACAGCATATATATATACATGTCACAGCGGAATTCTTTACACTCCAGGACCTTGCCACGGTCTGACTACAGAATATACCGAACATTAGTACATAACAACCTTAACCAAATACATATTCTTCTTACAATCCTCTCACAACCTATACATCTTACTAACTCAATTGCCATACGAGTGTACATGCACAACTCGTAGGTCACACTTAATCCTTAACACTTGTATCCTCTTCTTACTCTTGCGACGGCTGCCTCCTGATGTACACCTGTGTAGTAAAAACAGGCCCCAAAGGGGGTCAGCACGAATGCTGGTACGATCCCCTCATGGCCCCCAAGCTAACGTGGCTACGACGACTAATTGTCGATAACATGGAGGTTGATTATATGCACAACATAATAGTAAATGCTGTAAACAACAATCCAAATATGAACAATCAAAGTTCACACACAATGAACGACTTAAATGCGTTCCCTTAATCAGAGAGTTAGTTATTTAACTCCTTAAGTAATGTTCCCTCTTAGTCCATCCTTATCTCACCTCAATCTTAGTCTTATCTTAATCTTAGAAACAACCATCCTTTAATAAGGGGTGGATGTCGCTTATCTTAATCTTAATTGTACCAACCATCCTTTAAAGAGGAATGGTTGCATCTCATCTTAACCTTACCTTAATCTTAATCTTAACAATACAAACCATCCTCTAAAAAGGAATGGTTGCAACTCATCTTAACCTTACCTTAATCTTAATCTTAACAATACAAACCATCCTCTAAAAAGGAATGGTTGCAACTCATCTTAATCTTAATCTTAACTTAATCTCAATATACAAACCGTTCCTGGAAGGGAATGGTTGTAGCTTAATTCGAACCTGGGATTTAGGTGGTCCCACCGCACCATCTTAATGCCACCTACTCTGGACGGGAGTCCAGCGCAGCTGAGCCGGCAACCGGCCCTAGGCTACAAGTCCGAAGACAAGTCCTTAAGCGGAAGTCGAATCTGCTATAGATACCGACCCCCTTTTCCTTAGCATGCATGACCGGAGATCGGTCCCGGGTTTCCTCACTCAAGTTCCAGTTAGTAGTCATCTCAAGACCATGTTTGTTGGTTAACCTCTTTCGGTTCATATCGTCCCTTATTAGGGGGCGTTCCTTAGTCTCACTCAATTCCTTACTAAACATTGGCTAGTAAGTTCTCACGGTATGTTGTGTTAGTTTTCAAACAACACACAACAATACAATCAATATAATATTCCGGTTGCATGCTTTATCTTGTTTAGTGAGCACACAAAAAAAATAGCACGCAAGCCGAGGGACACCTCGTTAGCAAGCAGGTCACAAGAGAACTGTACCGTTCACCGTTGGCCGTTCAGTTGCTTAATCTCTTCCGGAGTCCAATTTCCAAGTCCTAAAACATTCATTCAGTTTTAGGTTGTTAATCACTTAACTCAATTCAACTTACTTATCTTACTTAACTTACTTAACCCTTAATGACTCCAACCTAACACCTCTTAAGTCTTACAACTTAATCTTACAAACTTAATCTTAAACTTTTAAGTTTATTCTTAACTTAATCCCTTAGGTCTTTATACCTCTAATCATCATTGCCCCCTTAATGGGGTACCATTAATACCACTAAACTCTCTTAGGGTTTCTTTCTTTCTTTCTTTTTTTTATGGTCCGACCGACCCCCCCCTGGGTAGGTCGGCTGCAGAGAACATCCAACTTCACAGTTTCAGCCCGACCGACCCAGACTGGGGTCGGTCCCCTGGGTAGGTCGGCTGCAGAAACTTCCAATACATTGTCAAACTTTCTCCAAATTTTCCTCAAGCCTCCTAATGTGTTCTAACATCATTTGGCACATCAAACACACCTTATAACCTCCACCAAACTCATTAAAACAACTTCCAAAGATCTTCTCAAACATTTGCTCAATTCTTACAAACACTCCTAACACTTATCATATAATTTCTTACATTACCAACTTGTATCTTTACCAAAACTTCAACCAACCCAAGTGTTCCCTCCTTAACAGTTTGGGCACTTCATAAACATTATTTTCCATCTTCAGTTCATTTACCAAAACTTCCTCAAGTCATCTTACATAACCATGCACAAATTCCTCTCTTTTCCATTTGTTACTCATCATTCCTAAACTCTTGGGCATACCTAAACATTTCTTGTCATCCTCTTAGCACCTTAACCTTGTTCTTCTTTACCTTAACTACACTACACCCTCCTTGGACATTTCCACCTCCTTTTACTCACTTACTCACCATTATCACGATCATACGCTCTTTTACATTCCTAGTCAATTTCCTTGATGACTTACAACATCCTCCTACCTTTTTCACTCCCATCACCCAAGTCCACACATTACCATTCAACTAAACCTTACTAGTCCACCACTAACATCATCACACTTACACAAGGTTCTCAAAACTCTCATTGTCTTACTCTCTAGTTCATACCTAAATCTCCTTAAGGCATTATACACCTTTCCTTAAAACTTATGCACAAGTCTTACATTCCTCATATCATGATTTTGGTGTGTTTAGTACACTCGCCAATCCTCTAATTCCTCCTAGACATCTCTAGGTCACTCTAAACCTCAAAAACTCCTTAGTTAACTCATTTCCACCCAATTTTTCTTTTCATGCTCCCTAGTAAACCCTAGGGCATATTAACTCACCACTACCACTTAAACACTTTGTTTTCTACTCAAATTTCGCCATAGCTTCTCTAGTATATTATCATGCCCAAACACATTATTTTTCCTCATTCAACCATCTCACACACATCAAGTTCTTCTCATCATATCTCTTCACCCAAACCAACTCATTCACAACAAACTCAATATATTGCAATAAGCTTAAATTGCATTGCACTAAGGCTCTTAAATGACATGGCTCTTAGGCCCTTAAATGACTTAAACTTAAACACTGAATTTCCCACATATAAAAGCTTTCAACCTGCGAATACACCCATCAATCTCATAGTAATTATAATGCTCTTAAAATCCTTCTTAAACTTATATTACTAACTCATTCCCATTGGCTCCTTAGTCACAAGTTCACAAGCTTATTTAAGTTCTTTTTCTTAGGTTATATAACCCAATACACAATGTAAGCTCTAAGCCACATTGGTATCCACCTAAACTCATCCCTTAAAACTTAAACCACCATTAGGTAAGCATTTTACCTTGTTTTCTCAAGCTTATCTTAACTTCCTCCTTAGACCTTCTTCTTGCATGAATCTCGGCCACCACTTAAATTTCCTTTGCCAATGTTCTAACCAATATTCAATGACTCACATGAGCACTAAACAATGCACTAACCTTAAGGAATAAAAACCTAGGTTAGAAATGTGTTCTAAGGCATAGAAGTGGATGATTACCTTTGAAGTCTCAAGATAGACTTTGGCATTGAATGAAATAGGACCTCCACTAGTCCTTGGTGAATAAATCAAGCTAGAACAAGGCATAAAAACAAGGCCCCATGAGTAGAAATTTTCGGCCATGTACAAGAAATGATGGAAACATGGTTTTTCTTACATTTTCTTTACCTTAAGAGAATGGAGAAGCTAATGAGCTCTTCAAACTTGATTTTCCTCCATCAATGGAGTTTCCTCTTGGCACCGAAATGGAGCTTTGAAGGATTTGAAAAGATAGAAAGATAGGTCTTGGCCTAACTAAGAGAAATATGTGTTTAGTTTTGATTTGGAGCTAAAATGAGTAAGTTGTTGCCAAAGCAAGGTGGTGGTGCCATGGGTGCTGCTTGGGACGGTTTGGAACAGAGGAAAAGAAGAAGAGAACCGTGGAAGAAGAAGAGAAATGAAGAAGAGGAGAGAGGTAGGCTAATATAAGGTGTTTTGCTTTTATAAAGCAAATAGTACTATTCTCTCTTTTACTCTTCTTTTCCTTTATTTGCCTAGTCATGTGGTGACTCCTCACATCAAAAACCGGCCCCCTCTTGTAATTGGAGATATTTATGGTCTTAGTTGACCATCTCATTGACTTATGTTGACTTAAGCTTAATTTGGGCACTATTTGGCACTATTCACTAATTAGTGCACATATTCGTGAAATTTTTGGTTTCCCATTGATTTAGGCTTCCTAATGTGATACTAATTAGTACACATGTTGATTAAAGAGTAATGATGGACATTTAGCCACTCAAAACTCAATTCTAAGACAATTTCTCAAAAATGTGCTTTAAGACTTCTTAAAGCACATTTTGTGTTTTAACTTGTTTACAAGCTTGGTTTTCTTTGCTAATTGATTTAAAATGACCATTAGAATATTACTAAGGTCTTATCATGATATTTGGGTACTCACCCAAGTCTCTCCAAGCTTAGAGCACATTTTTGCCCTAATTGCCCTTAAGGCATTTTCTTGTGTTTTCCTTGGTTTAAATTGTCTACCAATCTTTCTAAGGCATATTCTAGCCTTACTACATCATAATTTGATGTTTACTTAGCATACTTAGGTTTAGGGTATTTCAATTATATTGAGAATTCTATTTCGATCCGTGTGAGAACCAAACAGACTTCTTGATCTGAAGGAATCCTTTTCCTTTCATCTTCATTCCCTTTCATGATTTTATTCTGTTTCCCTATCTCGAAGTGCACCATAAAACCTAATTAACAATCCACAAGAAACAACGTAATACTTGTACTAACAATTGACAAAAGGGTATGCGGAGTTCATATTTTAAGAAATGGATTTTGAAAAACGTTAGAACCTTTTTACGACATATACTCTTATTTACATAAACTCTACTTCCTCATTGTAAGAAGGTTCTTTTTTGTAAGTGGGTTGAGTAAAACCTAACAAAAACATATAATTGAACACTGAACCACAAAATTAAATACTAGCCCTGTAAGCGCACTCCCACCAAAATTATATACTAGCATGCAGCCCTTTGTAAAATGAGAAAGTTAACGTCAAAAGTTTGGAGCTTCGACATTAAAAAAAGAAAAGAAAAAACAGATCGCCGCCCCTATTAAACACAGGCGAGGAAGACCAAAAGAGAGCGGAAAAACCATAAGGAAACAAAAAGGCTGCGAAGTGCACCCGCTCCAGAGGATCTAGGGTTCCCTCCATTCTCTCTACCGTTCTCTAGTGCTCTCTCTGTTATCACCTTTCCATTCTTCCGTTCCCCATCTCCATTACATTACCAAACATATTCGATCTCCTTCCCGACTTCAATCGCTTATGGCGTTAGCTCTGTAGGTGGATTGATTCGTTATTAAATTGAAGGAGAACTAAAGAACGTCCCCAAATTGGATAGAGCGACGATGCTAGTGCTCGGGCAATCGTAAATACATTTGGCTTAACCACCGTTAATTTAAGTGTTCTTCTGTGTGAAATTGGTTTCGACGAAGATCAAATTTGAGGTTTTTCTGTACGGACTTTATAAATCTATCGATCGAATAAGTATGCGCGGTGTGCAGAAATCGAAAAGGGTTTCATGGGCTACTGATGGAAATCTATGTCAGGTATTTTCTCGGGGAAAATTACTACTCCTTTCCTCTTCTCGCATAATATCCGCCCCTTTTATCCTTAATTATATTATCTCCATACCTCTTGGTATCTATGAATATATTTTCCTTCTGAACGAATCGAGAACCCTGGCTTTCGATTTCATCGAAGGCACCGAATAGGTCCCTTACTGAGCTGTAAATATGTGTAGGGACACAAATCCTTCAAACAAAATGAATACAACGACACTAAATTCCATCTTTGCAATTTTTCGACCATTTTACCTCGAGAGAGTGCTGAATTCGTATTTCTACTTGCAGAAGTAAAACATCGAACAAAATTATCTCGATATAAAACTCAGATTAAGTGCTACACACTGGAAGAAACCATATGGTTGTACTACTCGGATGAAGTAATACTAATTGGCTAAGTTCATAAATATATTTTGTTGAAATTACTATTAAAACACCTGAGCTTGTTGACATTGTGTTTTAAAGAATTTTCTACACCCGTGAATTTGCCTTGGCATTGAGACAAGGTGTGTTGAGAGCCTAGCAGGTAGTGAATCAAGCCTAAAATTGATGATAACTGGAGTTTTGAAAATTTCAACCTGACTGAGTGACCTTCATGTATTGATATCGAACAGGCTATGAATTAATGTAACTCAATCTATACACTGTGGCTAAAAATGTGATTGACGAGTGATTTCAAAGAATCATTAGCTTAGGCCAAAGGTGGATGCACACAATTGCTAGGTGCTAACTTGGTTGGTTAATTGTGTTCGTTTGTTGGTATAATTCATACTGAAGAAGCTATTGATGACCTTAACATGAAAATTCAAACTTGCTCTGAATTTGTTGAGCTTGAACTGCTGTAGAAAAACTCACCTGTTTTGGAAGATAACATGACGTCTGAGCTCTTGACGCTGTGTGTTTGAATATGATAGTAATTTGCATACTTGATGGAGCCATTTCACACTTATGGTTCTACCCGCATAAGATTACTGTGTTTTTCTGTTCTCTTGCTGAAAAATAGACTGATGTCTAACCCGGAAGGCTGATTCTTCAGTGATGGTTTATACTTTATGTTTTGGCTTTACTGTTGTCCTGTGCTATTCAGATTCATAATCTCTACTCATGAAAGGGATGCTTCCAATGGTTTATTCATGGGTATTCATGCTGTCTAGTGCAGTGTAGATCAGTAATCTCTTCTTATTAGAGGAATGCTTCTGTTACAGACTGTTGTGACAGCTATACGCTTCGTCCCTTGATTGACAGTCAAGCAAAGAAAGCATGATCCACTTTGATTTTGACCATATCGGTCTGTCTTTTTGGATGCTGCAGTTTGCGCTTCAGAAGGTCATTTGGTTTTGCGTCTACTATGACAATGCTTTTGTCAATGTGTTGAACAAATTTTGTTGGTATCTCATATCTCATCTACTTACTTTGTTCACTAAGCCTGTGAATGGGTATCATAATCGTCAAGAGTGCTTAAAAGTTCTGTCTTAATGCATTTGTTTTACCGGGAAGCCTACCTTATACCTCTTTTCATGAGGTGTGTGCTTACTGATATCAGTGCGCTGGTGAATCTCCCTGTCATTTGTGAAATTGCCTATTGTTTGTGATCATCTTGTTTATTTTTCCTGATACCTACCATGAACTACTTGCTCTAAGACAATGTGATGTGGATAGCTGGTGGTTTGCTAGATATTATGCATTCTGGTGCAGTAACATTCATTGTTGCGTGATATCGTAATAGTGAAATTACTATGTCTTTAAATAGGTGAGGCTTTTTCTATCAGAAGACAGTCCTTCACTAGCGGGGGCAGATTTACAAGATCACTTGCAAGCCAAGAAAAAGACTTCTGTGTTGCATGGAACTGGTTCAGGTTCTGACGACGTCTTGCCACCAGGATTTGAGGGAGTCAATTCTGAAAACCAAGAATTGAAACATAAGTTAGTACGAATTCCTCTCATTAAATGGAGATGCCCACCCAAAGTATGTATGCTTTTCATGTCAATGTACGTTTTTTTTTGTACCTGAGTAGCTATGTGTTTATCTTTATATGGAATTCTTTGCCTTTGGTCTGTTGTAGTTCGCATTGGATGCTGCTTGGCGAGTGGTTGCAGGAGAAGGAAGCAAAGAAGTGGAAGCTCAAAATGTGCGTGAGTTGAGAGTACTTGAAGCGATCTATCCTCGCTCTTCCACCATTCCTCCAGAGTATGAATTCTTTCTCTTTAATGGGATTACAAATTTCATCTTCCTATCTAAGTTGGTTTTGGTTATACTTGTAGGCAACGTTTGGGGGGAGAAAGGAACCGTATGGTATTTCCATACTTCTCTTGGTTTTCCCGTTAAAAACTAACGGTACCTAACACTTTTTTTGTTTGTTTTCTCTGTAGCCCTCATGTATCCTTGGAAATAAAAAATTCAGTTTATGATGATAGAGCAACTCCTTTTGTTCCCATCACTCCTATAGAGGAGGAAGAAGGGATTGAAGATTCTCCCAACACTAACTCACCTCCTGCTGGGGGGCACCTACAACATCACTACTACCTGGCTTCCCCCAATCGTTGTCACACGCTACACCCACAACTTCCTCCGACAATGCAGTCTTGGCTACCATAAGCAGTCAACCACAGCTACTAGCTGCAGCAACAGCCGCACTCAGTGCTGTGGCATCCAGCAATCAACCGGGGAAAATGATCAATCATGAGTTGCTTGTCAAAATTCTAAGTAACCCCACTTTGCTTGAGAACTTAGCCAAAAATCATGGGAACAACTCTTTGAATACTACTACTACTACTACTTCCATGCCGAGTACACCAGCTGCCGCACAATCATCTTCCACGACGACAACCATTCATGTCACTCCTCCACTTCATCATCCTGTTGGTTTCAGCCTGGTTGATTCTAGCAG